>VWZF01002531.1:14763-87659 GCA_013396755.1 Sclerurus mexicanus
TCTCACCGCCCCCCCCCCCCCCCCCCCAATTGCATAGTCTGGGTGACAACACTTCAAATGTTTAAGCATTACGATCTCAGTTGTCTGAAAAAAGTTCTCTTCCCTTGTATATCTAAATCACTTGTCCATAAGTGAAAATTCGGGGTTAATGGCAGGATCAGCATGTGCAAGAGACTTTTGAAGTGGACTGCTTTCAGGTTCCCCCTAGTGTCCTATTATGGATGTTGTAATTCTAAACTGAGCTGTAGTTCAGTTTTCCTTTAATGGGAGAACTTTCTTTTGGCACAGTTGTTCTGTTCCAATGAGAAAAGGGCATCTTACACTTTCTTTGAGTTCCTGTCAATGTAAAGGGACCTCAGAGAGCATAAATAGCTTTTAGGATGAAGTTGACCTGGTTATAAGTATTTTAAAGTAACCATTTATTTGTCTCATTATGCTTGAATGATTTTACTTTATATGCCTTTTTTTTTTAAAGTAATGGTTCTACTAGTGTTGATTTTGATAATTAACAATGAAAACTGACTCAGTTTTTGAGGAAGTCTGTAAAAGGTTGTTAAAATTGGGTATGAAATTATTGCTTCTATTGAAATGAAGTAAGTCTCAGACAAGCTCTGAAGTTGGTGTTAAGATAAGCAAAAGCTATGATGTCGTGCTGCCCCAAATATCAAAGTGTATTCAAATGTTAATAAAAAGGTACCACTTTCTGCCAAAGCTGAGTGCCCTGCTGTCATGCAGATATGATCTCATTTGATCAAGGTTAGAGTGCAGTAGAAGCCAGTTTGGCTCCGTTTGTTTTGTACGTAGGAGATTTTTGCAACATGCTGTTGGTGCCACTTTTCCAACCTAGTTTACAGGCGGTTGACTTGCTTCTGTAGAAGCAGTCCTGTGAAGAAATGTGAGAATAAAACCACAGAATTTGGTGGATAGATTGATTTCTTTGTGTGTGCCCAGACTTACGTGAAGTAACAATGCAAAAAGGGATTGATATGCTTATAATATGCATATGATTTAGGCAAATGTAAAACTTTATCATTAGAAACATGGGTACTTGCCTAGAGGACAAGTATATTCAAATTTTTCCTATTTAAATATTTCTTTACATGTTGCTTTTTGCAGGAGGTGAGAAAGTTTCAATATTGCTACTCTTAACTGTTGTTTCTCATATATCTTGTGTTTATTTTTTCAAGCTCTCCTCTATATCAATTTGAGGTGAAACACAGTCTTTTGGAATCATGGAATGATGAAAGCTTGGTTTGATTGCTAAAAGCCTTCAAGTAAAGATGTTCTTCATCCCCAGAAAAAAACAGCTGAATATCTAAAGTTGTATTAATGCATATGTAATTAAGAAACCCGGCTGCAGAAATTTATTTGATATCAGAAGATATCCCCAGGACTGTAAGCTGCATTGTTCCTGTGTTTTATGTCACAGTAAAAGCAAGTACTTGATTCTGTGTAAATGGCCTCTTTACAGATTTGATAGTATCAGAAAGAAATACATATTCTGGAGATCTAGTTTCTATATAGTTAGAAACATAATGCTTTTTTTTTTTTGCTTTTTTCCCTTATTTCGTATCTGTAGAAAATTCATTCAGTTGCCAGATACAGATGTCACTGTCTAGATCAACTCTTGTATTTTTTTTTCAGCATTTAAAAATTTCCTGCTAGCTGTAATATCCTGAATGACAAATATTAATATACAGTTCTTACAGTCACTTGATTCATAGTGCTGGAAGGTCTTTTGCTTAGGTCTCCAATCTGGATGGTGCATTTTATATATTTGTCTTAGTGTTTGCTTTACTGTGTATTTGACTTGGTATTTTACTTTTCTATATGTTAATAGGATCAGTTGTGTTTGTAAGGAAATCTTAAAGATGTTGACTCTCTTTTCAAGTTCAGGCAGAGAATGGTGGGGACTTTGTGTCTAGTGCCATGACTTTTATGTGTTTGATGCCAGCTTTAGAATTCCTGTGGCTGGTCAGAATTGCCATTGTTCCATGTCAGGGAGCTCAACTGGTATAAGTTTACTCTGCAAGTTCAAATTTGCTTTACAAGAAATTCATGGCAGTAGAATTTTTATGGGTAGACTTTATGCAAGGTTATGTAATTGTCTCTCTTCCAGAAGTCAATGTGAAAGCCAAAAACTTAAGTTCTTTGTTGTTCATGCTCCAATTTCACTTAAAAATCAGTCTTTTCTTTAACCTGTATTTGTGCTACTGGATGACAGTGTATAGATTAAGGTGTGTGGAAATGTGGTCTCTGGCTTTATTAGGAAGACAGGTAACTTCTGTTTCTTATTTTAAAGCAATTAAAAAAGCATTTGCAGAGAGCACTCTTTTTAGTAGTTCTTGGCTGGTTAGAACTCCCATGCAAATGGTGTTAATGTTCTCTAAAGTGAAGGATTCTAAGTGTTAAACAAATCAAGAGCATCTAATTTGCTGCTGTGTTTTGGATGTGGTCAAGTTTCCTTACTAAGTAGCCTCTCAAGTTGTATATTTGTAACTGGAGTCCTACAGCATTATTTTTGTCTCTTTATAAGAAAAACACATGGATCTTTCTTTAAAAGTACTGTATTTGTAGACTGTTCTCTACATGGTTATTCACAAAATGAAAAAATAATAAAATAATGCAATCTATAATACAAAATAATGAAATACTACAAACAGTAATTGTCCTTGAGACAAAGAATGAAGTAGCTACAAAAGAGGTAGTGGGGGTTTTTTTGGCTAATTTTTACATCTCTCTCTCAGTTTCCCTTTGCATGTTGTGAACTGAACTTTCCTGTAAAATTAGTACCATGTAGGATGGCATGCATGAATCAGTTGTGCCAGAATCAACACCTGACTTTTACAATTACTTCTCCCAAAACCTCCCGGTGAGACATAGTGAAAACAGTACACTTCTTAGTATCTCAGAAAATCAGCTACTTACTTTCTGTAAACAGAAACTAAAGGAGTTCAGGTCTATAGCTTTACATGATGATAGACAAGGCAAGTAAGAAACAGAAGTGGACCCCCTTTTAAATGTCCCTTCAGTGACCCTTCTGAAGGACCTTACATGGGTTCCTAGGACTTTCAAGTTCTGCCAGGTTTTTTTTTTGTCTAGCAGTGTCTTTCTTTATGAGGGTTATCTCAGACTTTTCAGACATTTAAAATACTCTGTTGTACTTTAGAATTGCAAAAGGAAAATGGAAGATATTTTGGCAAGAAAGTGCATATCTTAAGATATGGCTTCATGGTAAGGATGAGCTGGACTAACTAGATCCTGATCTCTCAAGAAGAGGTGTCATTCCCACTTTGTCCTGTCTTTCTTTCCCGTAAGCTGTCAGCTTGTGAAGCTGACAAAAAACCCAAACAAAAATGTCAAAAAACACCCAACAAACCAAAACAAAATTGACATTGTTAGTTTTCTGAAATGAATATTAACTAAAATACATGTTTGCTCTGTAATGGGAATTATCAAATCATGAAGTGGTTTGGAAGGCACCATCATCTAGTTCCAGCCCCCATGGCGTGGACAGGGATGCCTTCAACTAGCCCAGGTTGCTCAGAGCCCCCTCCAACCTGGCCTTGAACACCTCAGGGATGGGGCATCTGCAGCTTCCTTGGGCAACTTGTTCCAGTGCCTCACCACCCTCACAGTAAAGAATTTTTCTTAATATCTAATCTAAACCTGCTCTCTTTCAGTTTGAAGCCATTCCCCTTGTCCTGTCACTACATGCTCTTGTAAATAGTCTCTCTTCCTCTTTCTTGTAGGCTCCCTTCAGGTACTGGAAGGCCACACTTAGGTCACCCCGAAACCTTCTCCTCTTCAGGCTGAACTGACATAGTTCTCTCAGCCTTTTCTTGTAGAAGAGGTGCTCCATCCCTCTAATCATCTTGGTGACCCTCTGCTGGACCTGCTCCAACAGGTCAATGTCCTTCCTGTGCTGGGGTCCCCAGAGCTGAATGCAGCACTCCGAGTGGGGTCTGAAAAGAGAAGAGTAGAGGGAGAGGATCAGTTCCCTGAAAGTACCAACTGCATTGGCCGGGAATCGAACCCAGGCCTCCCGCATGGCAGGTGGGAATTCTACCACTGAACCACCAATGCTGGTGATTTTGTTTTTATTATTATTTTTCCTCATTTTACAATTGCCTTTCTTAAAAAAAATTAATAAACTGAAAATTTTTATGCCACAAACACGCAGGCACCAGTAGTTTCTTTGATCTTCTCTGTTCTTCTACTGAAGAACTTTGCTTTCACATGTACAGGTTGCTTGGGCAGCTTCCCCTTACCCCGGACTTTGTAGTAGTGTGAGTGTGTAACATCAATGTCTGGGGCCAGTCCGGCCTTGTTTTTTATGTAATAGAGCTTTTTCTGGCTCTGGTCTAGTTGAAGGCATCCCTGTCCACAGCAGGGGGTTGGGAATAGATGATCTTCAAGGTCCTCTTTCAACCCGAACCATTCTATGATTCAAAATATTTGTACAAATGATTGTAAAGCATTTAAACATATGGCACGTGATGAGGAATATATTGTAGTTGTAAAGAGAGCAGCTTTGAATTTAGAAAATCATCCTCGTCCTTCTGTGTTTGTGTACCCACACCACATGCCACCCCCCTCCCAAAAAAGAAAATCAAAGCATAAAAGCCCAACCCTTTAAAAACCCCCAAAACCCCAACAAATCAAATCACCCAACACTTTCTGGCCTAGCTCAATGCTCATGTATGACCTCATGCTCATACATGTTGGAGAGAAAACTTGGCAGGGTTCTGTTTGAACATGATCAGTTTCTTCCATCTCTCCACGGAGGGATGTTTTTGAGTCCTGGAATAAGTGCTCAAAAACTTTGGACACATCTTTTGTTTATCTGCTTTATCAATGTATGCAGATCAGGGCTGCAGGGAGATCAATGAAGTAACACATAGTACAGCATAACATAGTAATCTTGCTGTTAGTGAGGGTTTGGCTTATAAATGTCAGTGGTGTCCTCTCTAGAGAGGAAGTACTCAGCTGTCCAAATGATGTGTAATTGTGTAATGTCAGGAGGCCCTGAACTAGTGATCTGCCTCGTGCTTGCTCTCAGCATCCCGGTGGCTTCTGTCAGCTCTCCCTTCATGTGCTGCGAAGCCCAAGAGTCCCCTACTGGAGCAATACACCAGAGAATTATCTGCATGGAATAGATGTCTTTTTTCCTTCCTCGTTCTTTTTTTGGAAACACCCAGTTCCATGAGTATGTGCCGGTACAAACTGAGGCAAGCTGAAGCGTGCTGAGCAGATGTACGCCTTGGGAACTCACTGTTATGGAGAAGTTTTATTCTGAAACATACTTGTAAGCAGTCAGACATTTGGGTTTTATACCTAGTTTTAATTCATTGCTTGATGAGCCACTGCCTGCAAAGGTTTCTGTGTTCCTTTGCTAAGGCAAAAACATCTCCTTGGAGGAATGCCTTATATTTAGTTTCTGTGTAATAAACTCCTAGGAAACTGTTCTTCTTAATATGAGTTAGTAGATTCCCATTTAATAAGAGGCTGAACAAAACCGTCCACAGTGGTGTTTGACATATTAACATTAGACTGTGTCATACAACTTGCCCCTGCATCATCTTAATCCCCTAGTACCTTGCCTCTCTCCTGACTCCCCCATGACCTGGGCCACCCTCTCCCCCTCTAAAATAAAGCCTCATTTAGAAGTATTGTCTTGCTGTCTCATAAGTATTTCTTGGTTTTTACGTTCTTTTCTAAAGAGAAGTGCTTTGAGTTTGTTAGATGCTAGCCTTTCAGATGCATGAAGAAAGGTGGCAGAGAGCTGGGTTGTTTTTTTGGGGCTGCAGTGTTGGAAAAGATGGTCATAGTATCATAGAATATCTCAAGTTAGAAGGGGCCCATTGGGATCATCAAGTCCAACTCCCTGTTCTGATTTGTTTGTATAAGGAAAGGTTGAGTTTGGACTATGGATGCAGCTTGTAACACACCGCTCCTACCCCCCAAAACAGGATTTTAAAGTCTCAGTAGAAACGTGATAAGAGATCTACCAGTTTACAGGGCTAGATGTATGGGTGTGTGAGGATGGCCTCCCTGCAAGCAAAGAAGCATTCAGTTTCCTTGTGCTCATTTCTGGCTCTGTCTGATAGCAACTGGGCTGGAGCTTATGTGGTCACTCCTGCTGAGAGCTCAGTCCTGCTTACCGCAGATGCTTTAAATGTCCTGCCATTTCGGAAAGGCAGATTAAGCACAACTCTGCCTGCTAGACACTCTGCAGACCCTGCAGTAAGGCACTTCACTGCCACTTCGTGATGGACTGGGATCATAGTTATGTATTGCTTGTAAAAACATGAGAAGTTTTTCAAACACCTAGGAGCTCAGAAGAAATATTTCTTTTCTGTCTGGATAAGAGATACATACTCTTTTGGACCTGTCTTCGAAAAATATGCTTTTATAGACCTAGATAAAATCAAATATACCCCTTCAAGCTACACTTAAAAGTGAAAATTAAGAAGGATAAATTGATGGAGAAAAGTGTATGTTTCATGATAGCTACTTATGTTTCTTTTTATTTAAAAAAAAAAGCCCTCATACACTTCATAGAGATTCTTTTGCAGCATAAAGCATATGGTGAAAATATTGTTGCAGCACAAATGGTTCTGCTGAGTTCTCACAGTGTTGTCATTGAACATGTTCAAGGATGTGATAATTTTGAATATATTTGCCTACAGTTTGTTTTAGAATAGTTCTGTAGTGAAATATGTTGAAACAGTTTCAGTTTGAAGTTGCTCTGTTGTTCTCCATGCAGAGCCTTTTTGTTGTATTTATTCTTAGGGAAGAGCAGGTGTTTATCCACAAAGTGTTTTGGTATAGGACTTAAAAGTCAAAAACTTCCATCTGTTTGAAAAAAACGTGTTTATATTTTGGGGTGTTGGATTTTTCAGCTTGGCTCTTCATGAACATGTTCTTTGCTTTCTATTTTCTAAAAAAAATGAATAAAGCTTTTGAGTGGTGGGGTTTTTTGGCTGTTTTTTTTTTTAATGGATTTATGCTAAGAAGCAGTGCATTGAAATATGAGTCACCAAGACACAATTCAGCATAGCTTTTTCAGTGTTCATCTGAGCAGCTGAAGAACTGGATGTATCTGTGCTCTGCATTAGAAAAAGAATAGCTTTGATTTAGGATTCACAGTTGAGAAGAGAGCACTAAGAGTTAGGGCATCTGATATTTTTGTTTAACTTTGTGCTTCCTGTATGAATAATTTAGTGTGTGGTCATTTACGTATGGCAGCAGAGAGGCCTTTAAGAGCTTGGAAGTGAAAAGATGCATACATGTGTTAGAGTGAACATATATTTACAGAGTGGAAACAAACTTACTTTTCATCTTTCTTGTCAGCACTATCTGAGAGTGCTTTTATTGGTCTATGGTTAGACAATTTTCTGGGCTGAGAAAGGCGGTGAGAGGAACTGAATGTGGCTGCCTCATTTCTGTGCAGCTAGGTGGTATCATCACCATCTTCACAGCTGCACAATGTGTTTATTTGGCTGGTGATATTTGCACCAAGTTTGTGAACAGTATGTTACTTATTTTGTCCAAGTTGTTTGTTGGTTAAGGTGGCACCAGTCCAGCTTCATTACTAGAGTTCTCATCGTACAAGAAGAGGAATGAAATCAAGGAAGGCAGTGGCACGTCATGAAGGTTAACTTAATGGATCACACCTTGAAGAGTCAGTTTTGCCATGCATTTTATGATAGGATAAGGAGATTAAGGTATGTCAGTGATGAAGAGGGAAAGAGTGTAATGGAGCTATGAATTTGATCTGCTGGAGTGAAGGTTGCATTTTTCTAAGATTGGCTTAAGGAAAGAAAAAGTACTGCTACTTGCATCATACCTGGAACAGAGAGCAATCTTAGGGGGGAGACATGAGATTTACTGCAGCTAACAGCAAGCCTTTATTACCTCTTCATCAGGAGAAAAAAAAATAAATGAGGGGTTTTCCTTTTAGGAAGCCCTGGTTTATTTGGTCAAACAAGAATATATGGCTTGTGTAAAAAACCACCTGCTTCAGAATGAGTATTTGGTGAAAGGCTGATAATTCAGCAATAAAAACACTTAGCAGATGTTTGACTTCTGGGTTGTTCTGTTCTGGGACCCAAGGTACAAATGTGTTTTCATTTTGCAGTGCTAACGAAGTCTTAGATCAGAACAAAAATATTACCTTGGAGCTGTTCTTAGCAGCTGTTGATGCAGAAAATGTGAAGTCTGGAGCTCTGTTTCAGTTCCTTTTTTGGTATTCTGTGAGCTGGAATTGAAGGCACGCCGTCTTGCCCGTTGTGCCGCGGTGCGATCCTGCCGTAGCTGTCATCAGTGGCCTGGGAGATGAGGGGCTGGAGCGGGAGCGATTGGCTGGGGAGCAGTTTCCCGTAGTACATCTGTGTCAAGCAGAGCGAGCTAAAGCAGTCATGTATGCGCAGGCTCTGATCTCCTGGGAGGTTCATTACAGGGTCTCGTACAAGGGCATTCTCCGCTCCTGCACATCAGCATGGAAGAAGCTCGTCAAGGGAAGAAAATGCAACCTGTATGTAAATAGTAGCTGTATAACTTAGTAATGGCTCGAACTTGCTCTGATGCAAGTGATACTTAACAGCTGAGTCTCAGAAGGGTGTGCTACCTTAGACTCACCAGTTGTGGAAGAAATTTTTGAGAGCTCTGGTGATAGAAATAATACGTTGAGGAGAGATTTCTGTATTAGGGAAGATATTTGCTGTGTTGTTAGAATTGCTTAATCATAGTAACCAGCTTAATTCAGAAAGAAAATGTGCTTTTACAATTGTGAGAGCATACCACCAGGTTTTGAGAGAGGTTGACTGTTTTGTGTTGGGTTATTTTTTCTTTTTTTCCCTTTTTTCCTTTTTCTGTTTCTCTTTTGCATTATTTTGAGTCAGCCTTTCTTAATTTGAAGGTTATTAACTGTGGCTTTGAGTGATGCTGTGCAAGTATAGCAGGGATGTTTCTGGTAGTGAATCTTGAAATAGCCTATTGATTGTTCTTTTTTGACAAAAGAAAGGTGAACTTAATGAGCTGTGTAACTGAGGTAAAATGATCATGGAGGTCTTCAGACCTCAGTGGCATAGAAAAAAACCTCCATTTGTGAGGATGTGTACAATGAAGCAGTGAACTCTAGTATTACTGTTACAAGCTATTGCTTAGTACTTGTATGGGTTGTTCGTACCACTGCCATGTAACTGCAATGCAGTGTGTAATGGGGATTGCCACTTTAAGAGTTTCCTGGAAACTGAAATCTATGGGATGGAATTTTCCTAAGCTGTAAAGCTTTAAAGATACCTGAATTATTTTATATGAAGTTTATAAAATGACAATTAAATTTTCTATTTCCTTGTGTGAGCATAAGAAGTAAGAGTTTAACACATTAAAATGCATCAAATTGCAGGGACCTTTTCTTTGTAAGGGTCTCTGTAGTACAATGATGGATTTTTGATTTTCATTGTGGTGCTACTTTCCAGAACTCTATCAACCATGCATATGCCTAGAAAACTAGGCCAAGATAGGAAGTGGCTAGTTAGAAAGATTCTAGTATTTCTGCCTTTTTAAACTCTAATTTCAGAAATTTAAGTGAATGGAGATATGGATTTTTTTGAATGAAATTTAGTCCTGTCAGGCAGTGATAGAAAACAACTTTGTAAAATAGCTACTATAATATTAGATATGCAGTTTGATATTTTGTGTTGGATTGGTGACATTATTTGCTAAGTTTATGCATGGTGGTGAATTTTCTGGCTTGCAGAACACTCAGGTTGAATTCAAATGGGCTTCTAACTTTAATTGAATATTCACTTGTGTTTTAGTCATACTTTGCTAGGAAACAAGCCATCCCTTTTTGTTGTCTTGGTTCTAACCCGATTTTTTTGATGAATTGCTGTGGTGTGCCATATCTGACATACTCACAGCTGTGACCAGTCTCTTGTTAGTGTTATGCTTTCTTTTCTTTATGGCTTTTTCTCCTAATTTAATTTTCTGTTCTGATTAGCACAAACACTTTGTTTACTGTCCAAAGATGTGTTTGATTTGTCTGGGATGGGACGTGGCTTCTGTTGTAGGTTGCGGTGCTCTGTGTGACCCTGGCTGAAGTCACACCTGCTAGAAGTACTGAGATAAAGCTACTTATAAACCTTAGATTTCAGTGGTGGGAGAAGTAAAACATTAGCATGTTTAGAGCTGTTTTTTCCTGAAAGGATATGGATTTTGTGGTGTTTTTTTTTTCAGTAGCACATATGCACTTCTTGCTGCCATCCACATAGAGTTTTGGAAAGTAAAAGTGAAATGCAACTTGTGGAGAGTCTGGCTGAAGTCTGGTGATGTCTGTTGGACATACTTGTCCAAACAAGGTTTGCATAGCTGCTATGTTGTATGTCTTCTAGAAGCAGATTGGTCAGATGTATTTAGTACGGTAAGCTGAGCAGTTAATTAGAGGATTAGTAGGCTAGAAAAACTTGTCTAAGTATTCCTAACCTCTTTTGTTATGGCTATGGTCTTACTGAAATCTAAATGTTAAACCTTCAGGCAAGGCTCTGAGTATTGCTTTGATAGAAGGGATGTTCATTTACATGTGAGGATTGTTGTATAAAATAGTAATTGTATAACCACAGATAAAATTCACAAGAAAAGGGTGTGTGTATGTGTAGTGACACCAAAGCCATTGTGCTGTACTAGAGTCTTTCCTGTAGTGCTTGAGCAATACACTGTGCTAATAGTGAAAAAAAATCTGGGAAGCAGCTGCTCCTGTGCAAATGGGACCATAGAAAATACAACTAAGGGGGAACCCATCGATACGGTATGCTTCCTGTTTTAAACCTGGCAAGTGTTTTGTTTGTGAATTATTATTAATTGTGCTCTCATCCGTATATATTTAGATGGCAAGGCCAGCTAAAAATTGTACGATGACAAAATGAGACAGGGCTCATTTATTTTTGGTGCATTTTCCCTTGGCTGTTAGGTTGATGTGCTTGATTTAGAACTGGTAGTGTTTCATCACTCTGGCAGCTTCTGAAGATACAGTATTGCTGTGTAGAGACTGCCCAAAGAACTTAATTCAAATGTGTCTGTCGGTTTGCTTGTGCAGTCAAACTGAAGACTAATGGACTGGGAAATACCTTCACTTACCATTATTTAGGAAGAACTTTAATTTTTTGTATCCCGGGTGTCCTTCAAGGAGGCAGCAACCAGAGATGCCTGCCCTCCTGCCCACCATGGGCTCATCAGACCTTTGGTTTAAAAAGCAGAATCAGTCTGAAAGAGAAGTAAAACCATATATTTAGAACTAACCAAATGCTGCCATTAGTTGTTCCTGCAGGTAAACTGTGTCAAAAAGCCCTTTCTAATTTTCTCCCTCTTGACTAAGGCTACCCTGTGCTGTGTGTGGGTAGTAGTGGCAGAGCTATAGAGTACACTTGATGATTGTCTGAGGTAGAATGATTGTCACTGAACTCTGCATACGGTAATCAAAGGTGGCCTTATCAAATATAATGTGTTCCTGGTTTCTTTCAGGGGTTGCTGTCACTGGTAGACCTATCTCCTAATTTTGTAGAACTGGAACAGTGGTCTTGTCTGGTTTTTTCCCCCTGAACTATTACTGCTTATTGACTTGCAGTTCCGGGAGGTTGAATGGATAGAGAGGACGCTGTATGTGCATTCTGTAAATTGGAGATCTATTTTATTTCCTGACTACGTGGAGTATTATGTGTGCTTAGAATAGAAACGGAGGCTTCTGAAACAGACCACTTCGGAAATGTGGCTGGGAAAAGGAATCACAAATTAGCCTGCTGGTTCTTAATTATTCTGAACAATATATGTCAATAGCTATGTAATAAAACAAATGAGTTAGCGTATCTATCTATGAAGAAGGTCAGGATTAAAATATTTTTTATATATACATGCACATACCTGGATACAGTTGCAGAGAGGTTTTGTAGTTCCTCCTTGGTTATCTTTGAGATACACGGTCAAAATGAAGGTCTCAATTTTTTTTTTTTTTTTAGCTAAACCTATATTTTTGAAGCACAGCAATATTGGAAATCTTTTGTTACTTAATATTTTTTTTTTGTTTTATGTGATCATTGGAGCCTTCCTTGATGGCTGTCTTCTGAATGCAAATCCAACAAAGGAGGGCTTGATAGTAAAACAAAACCCCTAGTTTGGCTATGCTTTCTAGGCATAGGCTAAGCCACCATTTCCACTGATTCTGTTCGCATGGATTGCTGTAGGGCCTCTAGTGTTGTTTTCTCTTGCAGACAGCACACTGGGTTGGACGGGTGGTTTGATCCATCTTAACTGCTCTCCTGTGCACTCATGAAAGAAGGAAGAGCAGTGTACCAAGAGTAAAATCCACTGTGCATAGGTTCTCATGCGATGTTGATCTTAGTTGGTATATCTACAGTAGCACGCTGTAAAGATTTGCTGGCTGAGTCTGTAAGCAGTGTGTGCTTCTGTTTTGAGAACAGTGTGTCGGAGACACATTTCAGCCTAAGATAAAATCCTGCCTGCCAGATCCCTGGTGTTTCTACAAAAGAGATGTATACATATGTTCCTGTGGAAAGCAGGGGGGAATTATTTGCTTTCTCTTCAAGCCAGAGAGGTTAGGTTATAGTTACAGTAATAAAGCAGTATGTAGGTTCACTGTCATGGTGTAGGGCAGTTGTATTAGAGTATTATTAAAATAAGAACTATTAAACTCTTGACCAAGGACAGATGTATAAGGGAAAAATGTAGGTATGAATACACCTCCTCCTCGCCTGCCCTAATTTGGGGTTAGTTGTTCTTTTTTCTTGTTGGTTAGTTTTAGTGGTTTTTTTTGTTTTTGTTTTTCCTTCTTCTTAATTTGCATTGCATTCAGCAAATGCTGCAGTGAATCTTCCTTGTACCATGAAAGTGATAATGTAATCTTTTTTTTTGGGAGTGGGGGAGGAGAGATAGTGGTGGTTGTGGGGTTTTTTTGTTTGTTTTTGCTCTCTTCCATGCCCTACTTATTTCCATGAGTGCTAGTGCTGTCTCTTCTGGTGCTGTAAGTCACTCCCTAATTTTGCTGGGGAAAAACTCTGGTCTGAGGGAGTGTAAATAGAGCACAGGAACATTGACTTAGTTAAGTAATGTCCTTAAATGTTGAGCTCAAATTATTCTCAACAATTGATTATTCTCAGTGATCACTGTATTGCTTGTAGATTTCAAAGGTTTACAGTTTGCTTGATCAGCCATGTATGATCACTGTCTAACACCAGAATGAATTGATTGAACTGTATTTCAAGTACCTTAAAATGTGCTGCTAGCAAGTTGTCTGTCTTGGAAGTGGTTTTTCGGTAATGCACTTCGGCAGTGTGCCTGTCTGAAGTCTGTCGTGTATGTGACTGTGTGAGGTTAAGTGAGTTGCATGGTGAGAAGAGCTTGTACAGATGACAGTGGAAACTTGCCTTTGGATTTAATACTCTGTGCGTCATATTTGTGCTAGTCCACTGGTCGGCAGCTAACACTTACTGAGGGAGGTTGTCAGTTCTTCCAAGCTCTAGGAGCTTTCCTTCATGGTTCATGCAATTTAGGATTGGCTTTTTGAAAAATGTGTAGTGTTAATATTGTAGATACAAGAAGTGTACTGTACTAAATGATGACAAATGTTTGACAAGGTAAATCAGCAAAGTGTTAATTTCTAACACTTCAAGTGAAATGAATTTCTGTTGCTGCAAAGGGGAATTACTCTTTCCTTCTGGACTGAAAAAACATTTGGAAATCAGAGGTGGCAAGAGTAATCCTATTGGGAGTCTGCTAGAGCACAGAGTAGTTGAAAGTCTTGTCTGATCTGCAGCAGTTGAAAAGGGATTTCATTTTCATGCTGGGGAGAGTTGGAAGTCTGAGAAGACACATTTTAGTGTATGTAGGCACCTCTGGCTGAATTTAAAGGCTTTACTGGAGAGTTGTTTCTACTGTATGTTTGTGGGTATCCAGAAGTCTGATGTTAAGAAAAACTATACTTGCACTGTATAATGATACACTATCTTAATACAATGTACCAGGCCTTTTCTTTTTTTTTTTCCCCTTGGAAAAAGTACTTGGTATTTTTTCTGTTTTTAAAAATTGCCATCTCCTTGGGGAAAGGTAAAAAGAAAAAAAAAAGCAAACCAAAGGTGAAGGCTTAATCTCACTCTGGAACACTTTGGTTGCTGGTTCTGTTGGTTTTTTTCCTTTCTCAGTTGTTCTTCTGTTTCTTGGCTGAAAATGAAAGTTACATTCTAAATTAGTCTTGAATTTTACTTTGTCTTGGCCTCAGCAGCTGTGTTTGGGCACCTGTGGGATTATTGTATGTAGGGTTTCACATGAAGTGGATGGTGAGCTGTGGAGGAATGCTTGCTTTAAGCTCAAGTCGTTCTCTGTGCCTAAAAAAGGGAAGTTGACAAGTTCTCAACAATCCCACTGCTCTTTGTTTATGTATGGAAAAAGTTCAGAAAGTAGAAGAGAGAACTAAAATGGCAACTGTAATAGTTTTCCCTCCCTTTTGTGCTTTCAACTGACATGACAGATCATCTATAATTACTGCAAACTTATGCCCTACAGACTTTATTTTTAACCAGGGAAAGGTTGCAGTTTGGAATGAGTTTTATAGCATATTTGAATATTTTTGTTTTCTTACTTGACCTAAGGCAAAAGTACCTCACACTGGGCCTTGCTCTTGGCATCACAAACAGGTATGTAAAAATGATGTTTTGTGTTTTGCTGAACAAAGGCTGTGAAGGATATGCTTTCTTCATCTATGATGTTTGTACATGTTAATGGTTTATTCTTGGAAGAGTCTTTGCATATGTTGAGTACTTTGAGATAGTGATAGAATGGTTTGCAAGGGCACACGTGCCTTCCTGTAATCTAATCTTAAAAGACATGTTACTTTTCACATGCTGTGATTTTTGAAGACTGCTTGTATATGTTTGGGTTTGGCAAAGAACCTCTTTTACTTAAGCAATGAATGATAAATTCTAATAACATGGTGTAGGGCATACAGCAAATATAGTTCTAAAATGTTATTGGGCGATAAAAATCTTTTCTGGCTTGTGTCTTTTCTGCATTGTGTGTGTAGTTTTCTAGTGGTATGCAGTAGTTTGTGTAATCGGGAGAAAACCTTTGTCTTCCTTTATTCCAAAACTGTGTGTTGGGCAAGGGTCCTAAAAGGACTGTTGAGGATGGACGTGTTTAGGTACAGGATTTTTTGGCAGTCTGGCTGTAACCATGAAGCTAATTGTGGAAAAGGTTTTGATAGCAGTTTTCCTATAATGAAGGGGTTTTTTTTCTCTTGCATATAATAAAACACTTAGATGGAAGAACTACAAATGCTCTGTCATATCCCTCTTCATTTGGAGTTTAATGGTAATGTGCAGGATTACTGCGTAATCTGTTTCTGTGAACCGGAGTGTATTACAGTGCATTTGATTTTGTTGTGTAGAAGACAGGAATACACTCTTCCCCCTCATGCCACCCTCCCACCTTCTTGCCATGACACTTTCAAAATTTCTGCCAATTCTTTAGGTCCTTGTAACATTTACACAGATTTGCCCAACAGATAAGACTTTGGTTTAATCACCTGAATTTTTTTTTTTCCAAGTCTTTCAGGAATTTTGATTTTTCTAACCTGCTTGCAAAACTACTTTTGCAATGTGGCAGTAGTGACAAAGTTAGGTTACAGTGTAATACCTTTCTTGAAAACCCTATTTTTAGGGACACAACTCAGAATCAACCTTTCTTTAGTTTTCAGAGGTTTGTTCTGCTATGTGTCACTCTTCTCGCTTGTAATCTTGCTTATTTATGTAGTGCCAGCTGCTTTTGATTTTTTATGTGGTCTAGCTGTCTTTAACCTTTTTTTAAACCTCATCTGAAGTTTTTTCCCAGTATGTGATGTTTGACGTGTTCATATTCTTTAATCTATACTTTCCCCAGTAGTCAAAGATCTAGATTTTTTTGCTGTGCTTGTATGTGTGCAGAATACACTGTAAGAAATACCTTTTTTAATTAAAAATGAGAAGTTACATGTTCAAAAAAAAGTTTTTTTGGGGGTGGTGTGGGTTACTACATCATGTTTTAGCTTGAACCTGTTACACAGGTATGTTGTTTTCTATCCTTGTCACTTTCCTGTGAGATGACAAACTTGTTCTATATATAAAGCAATTGCATAATTCTAAGACCAAAGTTGAGGTGAATGTCAACACTGTTAGGGTTCCCAGTCCCTGTAGGGCTCTGGATTTAGGCTTCTGTTTTTTAACTTGAGAAAAATCAATTTAGTGAACTGATCCAGTGAAAAACTAATTTGTTATAAAAAAGCGAAAAAAAAATAAAAATCCATTGCTTAAGCACTTTTTATCTGATTTTATGATTGTTAGGTCTGACTTAAGGAATGTGCCCAAGGGAGCAGAAAGAGCAGGTAATCTTTAGGCGTTAGCCTGCCCTTATACCTGGATGTAAAGCATTAGCCTTAGGCAGTGGTTCTTTTGGAGAACCAGTTTTGCCAGGAGGCTGTAATTTGTGAGCTGTTCAAAGTGGAGTGTATTCTAAGGAATGCAAACACATGGAGAAAGACAACTTTAATGTTTTGATGTCAAGTCCAAGATGACATTGAGATTTCTACTGTTCAGTTACTTTCTTTCTGTCAAGACTGGGCAAAAGGCAGTGCTTTAAGGTCTTCTTTAGTGATGTGCTAAATGTGATTAGAGGACATGTTCAGAAGTATGCCTAGTTCTTGAGCTTAAATTTATTTCAAATACTGTGCTTTTGTGTTATGAGTGGTGTGAGTTCAGTAGTAATGGAGCAGGTCTTCTTGAAACTGCTACTTTTTAACTCGGTGCCCCCCTCCCAAAGTGAATGAGGTAGGGTGAATGAGGTTGACAATCTGGCAGTTGAAACATGAGTGAAGCAGGTTTGATCTTTCCGAAGCTGCTGGTCTAGGAGAGACCCCCAAATTGTGTAACTTAACCCTTTTCTACCCCTTTGTTCACAAAAGCTTATTTGTCCTGGAAAGTCTCACACAGGAATTGTCCCATAAGCAGATGAGTTCAGGATCTCAATATTAACTTTTGTAACTTCCTATAAATTTGCCATTTGTTTTATTGAAGTGGATTGATTGCTGTTGAATAAAAATTTAAACGAATACTGCACTCTTGAAATGTGTGTCCTGACCGTTTATACAATGAAATGAAGAGCATTGCAAAAGGAAATGGCATGGTATTTAGCCTGTCTGTTGATTTATTCTCTTTTTCCTTCAATACAGGGTAATTTTTCTTGAAGAATTGGATGGGTACATTTTCAGTGACATTTTCGTTCTCAATTTCCAAGTGGTGAAAATGTACTGGTTTAGAAAACTTTGATATACTGTTTCAGAACATATTTAGAAATTTAGGAAAAAATTAATTCTACTTAGTTTTAACTTAAACTTGTGTCTCGTTTCTTCAGGGCCACGATGAAGAGGCTGTTGTGGATATGGGCAAAATCAGCTCTACTATCAATACAAATTTTGAGAAAGAAGAGCTAGAGAGTAAGTTTGTGGTGATTTTCTGTTTGCTTAACGTGTATTTTTTGCCTAAGGATAAAAAACATATTTTCCATGCTAAAAGGAACCAGAATTTTATGGCTATCATGAAATTCTAGGAATAAAACTAGTGAAAGGCAGAGGTGACCTGCCCTGTTCTTTTTTTGAACTCTGTGCATGCTTGTAAATACTCACTGTTGTTCAAATTTTTTATGAAGGTTTCCAAGGAAAACTTGCTTATGAGATTTAACTTTGAAAAATGATTGCTGTTGGTAAGTAATTTTCCAGCATGAGTGATGTTAAGTCCTGCGGAATCAAAACTCTGGAAACAGGGGTCATGAGGGTGATGTTTGTTTGTTTTCTGAAAGTTAAGTATCCTTGTGATTGTGGTCATGCTCTTTAAATACTGAGAGTCTGGACAGATGGGTAACAATGCTTCTGGTTCCGTAGTAAACTGTACATGCCACAATCTGCAATCAGTTGCAGCATTATGGAATCCTGTTAGTCTTCATTATTTGACTCAGCATCTGGCATTTAGCAATGAAAATAGCATTGATTTAGTCTCATATAGCAAAATGTAAAATTAGATAGTTCATCTAAGGCACAATTTCTTTGTTACTTGAAAAGGAATTGGATTGGGATGAAAATTCACGGATGCTATGTAATGTATCCAGACGAAAAAGTTAGGGAGATCCTGTCTTTCACATAGAATGCTTTGAAAATTAATTAACATTTGCATAATTCTAGAAGACTATCAGTAAATTCACTAAGTAGTATTGACTGTTGCTGCTGCAGAACACTGGAGAGCCATTATATCAGCAGTTTCTAGCTGAGAAAAGTTGATTTAGGTTACTGTCACATTTTTCTTATACTGTGGTATAACAAGAGATGGTTTAAAATGATTAAAGTTGTGTGTTGCTGTTGCAATCATACTCTTGCTCTGTGCTTTCATTCTGTTACTGTTTTCTGTCTTGTGCTAACACTTTAGTTTGTCTGACTGTACCATAAGCCTGGTTAAGTATTTAAGCCAGTGGAAAATGTAACAGCTCTGACTAAGGAAGATGGTCAAGATCTCAGCTGTGGAGCACCCCAAACCGATCTGCCACACAGATGGATGTGTGCCAGTGCTGAGCAGAGGAAGGAGGTGTGAGTGTGAGACAGAGAGGTGCAGCAGTGGAGGCTGTGACAATGCCACTTTAGGTGGGGTTGAGCTGTGGGAAAGCCGCTGCCTTGGCTGTTTCTGCAGTTAAATCTTCAGTGCAGATTTAAGCTGTCTCCTCCTTAATTTCCCTCACTTGCTTTTCTCTGGGAGGTGCCGCAGAAAAAGCCCATACATGTTTTGCAGGGAGGCAGGAGTTAAAGGGGAAGCAGGAATTCAGATGGAGTAGTGTGCTGGGCAGCAGCCTGAGCAGCTGTAATGCCTCAACCACAAAGAATGACATGGGAATGTGCAGCCAGATCGTTTCCCTGGTCCCTTTCATAGCTAGTACAACACTGCAGTTACATGAGATACTGGGTGGGAAGGCAGGGGGTTCAGGCTGCTTGAGGCAATTTAAGCACTTGGATTGCTGACTGCGCAAAATACCCTTGCCTTACCCACAGCCAAAGAATAAATTAAGGTAAAACAAAGACTTCTGTTTGGTAAAATGAAGACTTCTGTTTGATGAGCAATTGAGTCAGCATTGATAGCTGTTGAAAGGAGGAGATGAGATCTCACTGTCCTCACCTTGGTCTTAGCCATGCAGTCTTATCTTTCCTTTGGCTACCTCTCACTCTTTTTGGAGTGCCCCAGTGTAAGTGTCTCAACACAGAGGTTAAACAAAGAACTAGTAAGAAGTATCTGACAAGAAAAATGCATTCCACTAGGGTTATCACATGTCTGAAGCTTGATATAGGCACACATTTTCGCATATAAGTAGAAATTATTCTTGGCATTCACGTATTTTGTAGTATCTTATATATTTGCAAGAATTTATGTTTAATGGTGGAATGGGGAAAGGGAAGGACAGCATCTATTTTGACTTTATTAGTGGAAATTGTACTAAAGTAAGAACAAGTTTTTCTTTTCCTATATGAAAGAGAAAGGAAGTATGATTGTTTATGACTCATACAGTTATATTGTCAGAAATTCTTCAAATTCAGGATGTTTTAGAGGATAAATTTATGTGAACTTACAGTTCTGTTTACTGGAGCATTATTTTTAAGCTGTTACAATGAAAGTAGGTATGTGGGTTTTTTGGGATTTGTTTTTAATTCTGGCATTAAAATGTTAGAAGGGAAGAAATGGAATTGTTGGCTGCAAGCAGTAAAACAACTCCAAGTAGTAGTATTTTTCATTTCTGATTCATGAACATTTTCTTGTAGACTTTGAAAGACCTGTACTAGAGCATTAGGCTGTGAAAGTGTTTTAAGACCTTGAAACTATTTCAGGCCAGTCTTTCAACATGTGCTTCTGGTGACTTGAAAAGGAGTTCTAGGAGTTTGGAACCTTTCCAGAAGTGTGTGTTGATATATTTTCAAGGAGAGGCAGCAAGCAGTAAATGCAGTTCAGCTATGATGTGAAGCACCAAACCTTTTAAGACCCAGCATGGACAGGTGATATTTAACTGCTTTAAAGTGTGTTGATAGGTTTGCTGCTGTAGAAGGCATAATTTTGCTACTAATACTAAAGCAAAGGTGTCTTGTCTATATCACTATTGGATACTTGCATTTTCTGGAAATCTTGTGATAAAATATTAATGGAAGGAGCGCCAAATGTTAAAGGTAAAAATAGATGTTGGATTTAGGGCGTCTCAAGCTCAGCATTCTATTTATGGTGGCTAGTAAAGTGTGGTACCTATCTGGAGTGACAGTGTTGAGGTTAGAAAGGTTAGGCATAGGCTACTTACTTCCTAACACTCTTACTGTAGAAGAGAAATGGTTAGAGATGGTAAATTGCAGTTGTGGGCAGACTGTGTGTGTACTAAATAAAGGTACTGTGCTTCACTGAATCTGCAAGGCCTTTATTTGAACTAACAAATGTCAGTTTACAGAAGAGCTGGAAAGGGGAATAACATCTTAAAATAACTTTTTTAAGAGCACCTGATGTTCTTAACGTGATGCCAGGCTCTTTAAGTTGCAACGAATGAGAGTAATAACAAAGTAAGGCAGGAGTTGGAAGTAAGGCAAGAATATTAATGGCAGAGGTATTTCATGAGATCTTGTTAAAGGTGTTTTCTGTTAAGAACTGTGTTCAAGGAAGGTTTTCTTAAGCTTGTGTTATGATGTTTGACTTGATACTACCAGGACCTATCCTTTAAAAAGTGTAGTTAATTTTCAATCTTCATACATTTACTAGATACAGTTTAAGGGAAAAGGGATGTGTTCTGTTCCTCTTAGCAGGCCAGTTACAGGCATAGCAGAGGTAAGTTTACACATAACAAAAGTTTTGTTCCAGAAACAATCTGAAGTTAAGAATGCGTGTATTGGTAGACTAGTTTTCTATGGCGTAAATCCAAGCAGCAGCTTTCAAGAGGTAAGATGATCTAATAGCTGCACTACTCTCACACTATCGTGTGGCAGGTGTAAGTAGTGTTTACATTTCAAATGACCCTTTCACCTCCTACACCTTGATGGTTTAGAGCCTTAATTTTTGTTTAAGGAAAGAGCTGTGGTTTTCACTTAATCTTAGTCAACAATGACAGATTAAATAATCTTGTATTTTTTCCGCTCTATAAGTAAATCTTGTGTATTTAAGTTGAAAACTTGCTCTATGAGTGTTTTGCAATTTAAAGTGTTAGGAGTCATTAAAAATGTTTCACTATTATGAAGGGGTCTCGGGGAACTAAGAATTACAGGGCAGCTTGTAGTAGAATCTATTGCTAGGATTTTTTTGCAAGTGGCAGGTTTACTATTATTCTGTAATATTACTACTATGTATCTATTCTAGATGCATCTAAATTGCAACTGTTCAAAAACCCATGAATAGCTCCTGTAAAAACTTTTAAGAAAACAAGTTGTATAGGATTAGGTAACACAAGCAATGTAACAGGACATTGTATCTGCTGGCACTTTAAGATTGTGCTTAATTATGTTTTTATGTTCTGTAATAGGCTGTAAAAATTTAAATAGTCAATACAGAACAGGTTTCTTATGGTGCTCAAACTGAGAATGAAGGCTTGAATCTTTAGGAAACCCTTTCTGGTCTAGGAAAAAAACGCCATGTTTAAGAGGGGAAAAAAAATTGAAAAGCTATTTCTTACGAAGTTGTATCTTTTTATGTGGTCTACAAGTAGAAAAATGTGAAACTACCTCTGAAGACAAAAATAATTTAAGATGGTCATAAGTGATTCTTGCAGACCACCTATTATCCATCCTTTTTGGTGATATCCCTGAAGGGAGAAGATTCCCTCTCTAAGATTTTTCATACCTTAAAATATCAGGAAATAGATGGATTTGGCAAACTAATCAATTTAAGCAATTGTACAATTGTGATAAAGCTTATAATGAGACTGTATTAGTGACCTGTTGATGGAGATGGAGAATCTTCTTTGCAAAAGTTTTTTTTTTTTCCCTTCAAATCCTTCACATGCACAGTGTTACAAATGTGGAAGCCTCCTGTCCTTACCAGGGGTGGGTGGTGGTGGTGACCTGATGATCTTTAATGTCCTTTCCAACCCAAACCAGTCTGATTTTATGATGTGACTGATGGACAAAGGGCCAGTCTTGAATCTTAATGGACTTTTAATTGTGTGTTTCTAGGTTTTCTCTCCTCCAACAGAAATAACTCTAAAATTTTCTTGAGCATGTATCCTTTTTCCCGAGCTCTGCTGTAGAGGCAGGCTGGACCAAGGCCCTTCATCTCAGATAAAGTGCGGAGCCCAGCTGTGTCTGACTTCGCTGTGCAGTGCAGGGACAGCCAGTCCCCCGTCCCACAGGTACTCAATGCTGGCTGCTCTCCCGGGCGAGGGAGATGGGTGCTGGCAGTGGGCCACAGAGACCTCGGCTGGGCATACTGGGCCAGAATCCCTGTGTGGCTTTGCCAGCTGGCACTAAACTCTTCCTATTGCTTTTCTACCTGCATGTGTAATGTAATTACTGATAATGGCTTGGATATTCGATTGTGTCAAAGAGGAATATTCAGTGCGTTTTTCTCTATGACACCCCCCACCAACTCATATTTGGTTTTAAGGCAGAAAAAACCCCACATTACTTCTGTGTGTAATGAGAAACCTGGCATTTACTCTTTCTGTCAGTCAGCATAATACGATGTTGTCTTTTGTCCTGTAGTGAGAAAACACTCTAGTTGAGCTGCCTTACCCTATGCTATGCTTACTATGGTTTTGGATTATGCTTCTCAATTTTATCTATCCAAGCATAAAGAACGTATTCTCAGATATACTTAATTACTGGGAGCAACAGGAGGTTTCAGAGTATAGCCTAGGAGATGTAGTGGATTCTGAAATATGTTGTGCTTTGGAGAACCTTTGGGTTCCAGCTATGGCATGTAGCTATCCCATGAAAGAATTTTCTTTACTCCTTTATACAGGTTTAATTAGAAAGTTTTATCTCAAATGTTTGATTTTGAGAGCAAGAGATAGCTTTTGATAAATAGTTCTTTCAACAAAGCACAGAAGAAGAATCCCTGGTAACTAAAGGACTTGTTAGCAATCAATTCGTGTATGGAAGACCAAGATTATATTAAAGTATCTTATATTCACTTTCAGTACATTGATTCCTTAGAAAATAATTTGACTCTTTCTTGGGAATGTGTGTGTGTGAGAAGTTCTTAAAATAAGTGAAAAATGCTGTTTGTTTTGAAATACTTAGTTTGTGTCTTATGTAAAGAACTTCACTGTCATCAGTGTTAAGTACTCTCTGTGGTGTAAGGGAAATTAATGTCAAGGCATGAAATGCTGTGTTCCAAATCTTTCCTACTAGGGCAATGCATTTGGAGATGTGAGTTACAGGACAACAAAACAGCTGGGTTTTTCCCTCCCATTCTATGATCTAAAGGAACAGATTAGGATCTCTCCAGCACATTCCCCAGTTTTTTCATACTGGAATGCTCCATGCTGGGACAAGATAGATAATGACATTATTTGATTAAATAAAGGCTTCTGTTTAAAATAAATATTCCATCATAAGATTACCTTTTGAGGATTTTCAGAAAAAGAGTAATTTTTGTCACAAAGTTTTTGTCTTCAGCAGACTTGGGAGCTTATTGGGAAGATAAAGTCAGACTCTTGTTGAAGGTGCATTGTGAAAGGGTGAGGGGAAGCGCATGCAAGATGCAGTATTGGAAGTGGTGATTGGATATTGAGAAATTTTTTCATGGAGGATGTTGGTATAGGTTCCCCAGAGAGGCTGGAGAATGTGTATCCTTAAAGATAGTAAAAGCTTGGCTGGTTGTCATACTAACCAACCTGACCAAAAAGATGGCTTCAGCTTTGAAGTTGGCTGTACTTTGAGCAAGGTTGGACCACGTAGCTCACCTCCAGATGGTCTTTACATCCATCATTAATAGATGGTCTCTCTTAGTTCAAATTTCTAAGTAACAGGATTTGAGAATTCACATAGATATAAACTTGATTTTCTTTGCTTTCTCTTGTTAACATGTGGAAGAATGTCCTTCTTTGTATGCAGCTTTAAAGGCATCTAGCCAAAGAAAAGAGAAAGTTCTGTGTGGAATTGTACTTCAAACATTGCCACATCAGAGCGTTTTTGAATATGTGTGTTTGATCTCTCTCAGACTTCAGAAGTTTCCTATTACCATTTTCATAGGGGCATTGGGGAGAAATCTGGGAAATTAAAGCATTTTCTCTTCTATGAATTTTATAGGACTTTACACACACGGACTTTTGGAGTGATACCAACCATGTGATGGAGATGTTGCAAGTTTTTACCATTTAAATTTGTTTCATACTGATAAGGACCTTAAGTAGTAAATACTCATGGTGGATTTGAACAGCTAAGCTTGGATAAAGTCATGTTGGATTAAAATGAGCAATTATCTCTTGAGCTTTGTATTACTAAATTTAGTATTGGGCAGTCTATTAATTCTATTGATTATTGGTTTATAGTAATTCTGTAAGAAGCTTTGCTTGAAAGTAGTACTGTGGTCCAGACATTTATGTGAATAAAGCTTTGAAGGTCACGTAATTGCAGCTTTCAAGCTTTTAAAAACAATATTTGAGTAAAAGGTGGTGTTCCTTTTAGAAATAACTCTGATGCTAGAAATATAAATTCCAGCCTTTTTAAAGCTAACCTTTTTTCCATTGCTATTATATATGAATTGCCTTTCTGTGTGATGTTTGTTTGTTTGGTTTTTTTGGTTGTTTATCTGTTTTCTTGTTGTTGTTTCTTTTTGATGTTTTTGTTTGGTTTTGTGTTTTTTGTTTGTTTTTTTTTTTTTTTTTTTTTTTTTGGTTTTTAGGGGGCTTTACGTTTNTTTTGCTAGGTTGAAGGGTACTGTAAGTTGTTTCACCCAATTCACTAGGAATGAAGGGAAAAAAATCCCTGTGTTTTTGTTTTGTTTTGCTTCTCCTGGTAAATGGCGTTTGTAAGTAAATCCTTATTGTCCATCTGCAGACATTATTACTCCTATCTGAATTATGAAACTTAAGGAAACACAGACCTGCTCAATGCAGGTGTCTTATTTTTAGAAGGCTTCTCAGTGCTTTGCTGAGTTACAATTAAAGTTAAGCTTGTCCAACTTTTATTACCTAGTTTTGCCCTACCTTTGGAGTTGTATATAGGTGCAACATGTTTTTGGGTAATCATGGCAATATACTCAACAGCAGTAGTTTTGGATTTCCTAAGTATTAGAAGAAATGTCTCTATTTTTGACTGTTTATGATAAAAAAAAAAAAAGGTCCCTTTTCTTAAGGAACAAATCTGGTGCACTGTTTGCAGTAACCAAATTTTTCTTGGTTGGTCTGTTGTGCTGCCACCCCCAGTGTTTGCTTTGAAAAAGAAAAAATAATTCAGAGGCTCTTCTTCAACATCAGTTTTTTTCTTGAAGTTATTCTGATAGAATTACTTTGGATTGTGGTGCATTTTACTTAATCATCGCTGAAAATCATCTTGCTTGTCAACATTTCATTTTAGTTCCAAGATACCATTGCAGGTGTGGCAGTCACTTTGCATATACAGGACTGATTTGGGGAATGTATTCCTGTTTTACATTTGCCTGCGAGACTCTGTCTTATGTGAGGAAATAGCCATTTACACAGTAGTCACTTCTGGGCAGCGTGGGCTGAAGGGCAGGATAACCCATCGCTGGCCTGGTCCCCTGTTTGTGAGACAGCCCTCATTTGTTAGGGTAGCGAGATGGTGCTTTCTTTCAAGTTTCCTTTCAGAGTTGCAAAGCAATATCAATGTTGCAGGTTGTAGGCTGAGTGCCCAGTGCGAATACTACATTGGCAGTGCCTACTTGGTGTGCCTTGGAGCAGCTCTGAGGCACCTGTACATGGTTCTGTGGTAGAGCTGAGAGGTCAGTGCGTTGTAAGTGGAAGACAATTTTCTATGGACACTGGTTGTATAGAAACACCTTTGGTTTGTTGCTTATTTCAGCTCAGTTTTTCATAGCTTTTACCTGTCCCTTTGCAACATACCTGCTCTTCACCAGACTTTTCTACTGAAAAAAAATTTGTGAGACTGCAATTTTGTACAAGGAAGTAGACTTCTCATTTCCTTGTTCCACCTCTGTGCAGCAACATAGTCTTTGACTATGGAAATGATCACACTATTACAAGTGCCAATGTTTTGCAATAGCAGGGTGTATTGTTTAAGGTGGAGGCCCTTGAAAAAACTGTATGGGATTTTTGTTTGTTTGATGTTGAGTACAGAAAAGAATGTAGGATCTTTGTCTCTAATTTATGGGAACAGCAAGAGACCAAAATGTGGAAGTCCTAATTTTTCAGGAAGTAAAATCCTGAACAGTTTCAGATTCCTGCAAGTTTGGTTTTTTATGCAATGTTCAAAACACATGCTTAAAACATTCTTTTTAACAATATTAAAACAAGTAATTATATAAAATGTTCTGTTTGTAGAAGAATGCTAGAGTTTCTCTTAGGAAAAGTAGTTCCTGCAGACAAAGCCAACACTTTGACAAGGAATAGAGCTGTTTAAGGGTATATATATGAACTGTAGTTTAATACCTGCCAATATATAGGATAAAACAAAAATCCCAACAGACATGATAACAGCATTTGCAGTGAGTGGTGGCTCACTTGGTTGCACCAGGAAGCTTTGAGTGGGGTGTGGTGGAGTAAGGCAGTTATTTTTGAGCCTGCTACTTTTGCTTTTCCCAAGCATAAGATTATTGTATCATGATGGTATCAATAACATGACCATTGTTAATGGTGCCTCCTGGTCACAGTATATGTCAAGTGCAGTGATTGATGTCACACTGGCATTGATTTCTCTCGGGATTGCATTGTGCATAGCAGTCACGGAGGGTGGAGATCAGACTGCCCAGTAGGGACTGGGTATTCTTGTTGGAAGAACCTCAGTAAAGACAAGTCTCTCCCTATAAATAGGACTGGTGAGTGCTTCAGGAAATTAATCTCTTTTCCACTCTTACATGGAAACAAATAGCTTTTAATATGCTTACTTTCAAACTTGGTCATAGTACCAGTCAGTCGACTCTAATTAAACTAGTGTTGGAAGTCTGTCAAGAATTGGGCTTTGTTACGTGTAAAGGAATCTTGACTAAATTAATTAAACATTGAACTTACTCATGTGTTAATACTGATTTTTGCTTGTATTTTTAGTCACATAGCACTGTAAAAATACACAAAACTTCTATAAAGATTTTTTTGGGCTTAGGGATTCTTTTTTTGGAAAACAAGTTGACATTTTACCACTTCTTGTTTCTTTAAGGCTCTGTAGTCACGAGGATTTTTCAATATCTTTAGTCTAGCATTATGTGTTCTATGCACATATGTACATGTACAGTTACAACTCCAAGGACTTGCTTGTATAACATGAATTTGCTGAATTTGCATCTGTCTAAGAGCTGAAAAACCACTTCCTTTTCCTTTGGCTAATGCCAGTCTTCTGAAATAAGTCTTATACAGTATGAAGCAGAGTATTTAGTGTTATCCTACAGGCGTGTAATTAATACGTCTCTTCCTGAGATTGTTTGTTTAAATAGGAATTGAAAAGGCTATTGTATATGCTATCTCCATTACAGGAGACATGGTAGGAATGTGTTCATAGCAGTCCTTTGATTGATTTCTTTTGTCAAGTTTTTAATGCTAGAATTGTTTTAATGTGGAAGGTCAAAGGAAAAACAAGATGTTGAAAGTACATGTTGTGAAGAGCACTATGTATTAGTTTGAGGATGTCCTCCTAAATTTATTTAAAAAATCTAGGATAGGAAAAAGCCCCCGAACCTCTCTGTAAATTATTTGAAGTGTTGAGATACCTTTCAAACTATAAGTTCTTTTATCTTCCTGATACTAAAATAATGGTGTAACTGAACATCAGTTTCATCTAAATGTATCACACGCTACTTGAGGAAATATTGGCAGCTCTTTCAAGAAGAAAAAACTTGCAGACTCTAAATGATGGGCAATTTCTTAATGAAGGCAATTAGCTGAACTAGGAAATTACATTTTGCCATTTTAATGAGTGTCCTGATATGAATCCCTGCAAAAAAAGAGGAGCATCATGTATTTTGTCTGCTCTGGCTTCATATTTATCAAGTAGCTTCTTTCAGTGTTACAGGTCAAGCTTGTATTTCTGTACTGCTTGTTTCACAACTGAATTCTTAAACTGATTAAGAATGTGGCCCAATTTATGAGGCAGATTGGTCTAGCACTGGTTACTTGACACCTGGAAGAAAAAGAAAGGAAGTGGTTGTTTTAGTTCAGTAAACGTAGTTTTGTCAAGTGCTTTTGGATTGCTTTTTCTCAAACCCCTTGTCTTTAGACACTAAATTTGGGCAGGAGATTGTTTCTTCTCTAATTGTTTCCTTTTAAACTTTCTTGAAAAGGCCACAGAGCTGTATATATTGGAGTTCACGTCCCGCTTGGAAAGCCAGGTCGTCGACGGCACAGACATCGTGGGCACAGGCATCACAGAAGAAAAAAAGAAAAAGAAAACGACAGAGAGGATGGCCGAGAATCTCCATCATATGGTGAGAAATTTGTTATGTGAGTTCTTGGCCTCTTTTGAAAATAAACTGGTAGTATTTAACTCTCTGCTTAAATGTTGTTGGTTTTGTGCTATTTCTTTTATTCTCACTGTAATTAATGTCTTTCTATGTACAATCAGACAAGGATTTTGTGGTTGTGTTTTATCTAAGTCATAAGCTATTGGACTTGGCCCAGCTGTCCACATGAATGTTCAGCAGCCTGCACTGAGTAGGTTAGACTAGAGCTTTGTAATGCTCTCCTGTAGCATGAAAATCTGTGTTATTTAAATTAGACACCTTTTTTCAGATTGTGTAGTCATGTGTACTTCTTCATCTGATTTTTAAAAATAAGAATGTAGCTGTGAAGCAGCATTTATAATGGTAATTTGATCAGTGATTTATTTAAGTATTTACTTCAGCCTTTTTGCTGTTGGTTAGTAAAGGAATTGTACTGCCTCCTAAGCTTTTGGTTTGGATTATAAACTGCCCCCCAACCTGCCTCTTAACCTCAAGAGAGTTGGTGATTTTTTCATATCCTTCTCTTAAATGAAATTATTTGGCACTACTCTTAGCAGTTTTTCTTCAAGACTCTCCATTCACTTTTATTCCTAGAGTGCAGTAAATGGGCAAGTTACGATGCAATGTTCAAATTCAAGTGTGGACACTGTGCTGTTACCTTTCTGTAACTAAAACCATGTTCTACATGGGGCCAGTACCTCAAACAAAGGATTCTTCACATGGGAATGCTTTGACAGGTCTCCTTTTACTATTCTCCAGTGGTTCTTGGTTTCATTCATCTTCAAGGCTTTGCCTCCTGAATATAAATTATTATAATTGACATTATGTTTGTAGAGTCTTGCTGTACAGTTTTTGAAGCAACAAGTGATATTAAATTGATAGAAATTCAATTCTCTTTTCTGATTACTCTGTTGTTTTTGGGACAGTAACAATCTGCTATAGATTTTAATTGATGATGAAGGTTATTTGCATTCAAGAGGTCATTTCAGAATTGTGTTACTGAATGATGATGTATGTCAGTACAACAATGCAAAAGCAAAATTTAGTTCTGACTGAAGTTTGTTAGTAATTCAGATCTTGCAAATTTAAAAGGCGATCTTTCTTCTGCAATAGAAGCATACGGTTGTGTTCACATCTGAGAGCTGTGAGAGTGATATTTCAGTGAAAAATAAAAATTTCAAAATTGAGATTTACCTGGATTTTCTCTGACATTCCTTGAGATAACATTGCAATTACTACATTATTGAACCCTTGTGATATAAAAATGCGCTTGAGTTGAAGCAACATCTGTGTATAGGTATTAAAAGTATCTAAACGCATGTGTCTTTATTGGTGGGGTTCTTTTTTAAAGTTTTCCTCATAGCAATGAAATCCAGTACTTATTTGATCAATAAAGATACTTTAAATTTCTTACTGATTTTACTGAGCCTGTTTCATTAGGTGTTATACTATGAGAAGTTAAACTATTTCCTCAGCATTTTAGCTGCATTGTTTCTGATCTGCTATGCTAATTTATACATAGTGCTCCAACCATGCACTGAAAAAAATTAATACAATTTTTTTTATCCAAAGTAGGTAGTAACAGGCCATAGAAAAGTCTAACAATATGAGTCCCTGGGTACTCACTATTGAGTATCTTCAACTATTACTTGAGCAACTGATCTGTAAGTCAAGCTGGTTTTTTTTTTTTTCCCCAGCAGTCTGTTTTGTATGCTCATTTTCTCCATTGATTAGTGTCTCTGTTATAATGATATAATTTCTTTCGTTCTCAAAGTGAAAACAAAGTTTCTAGCCTTTTGGTATATTAATTTTTACCTTTTTCTTTTTTTTTTTAGCCAAGTGTGCTGTTGATGCAGGTTTTTCTTTTTCATATGGCAATCTATAGAAGAGCTAAAAATACTTAATTATGTTTCATAAACATAAATTTTCAGATGTTTTGTTTTCAGAAACAATGCAAAATTTTCAGAGAGCCTCCTTTTAAAGAAGTGTCCGTGTTTCTTTTGTTCCTCTTCTCTCTTAAAGCAGATGTTGTGCTGCACATTTCTAGCTGAGTGCAGGAGAGTTTAATGTTAGGGAATGTTTCTTGTGTAGTAGAAGTATCAATTCTTCTAATTGTTCAGTTTCTCCTTTTCTTCAAGACACACCATCTCAACGAGTGCAGTTTATCTTGGGTACTGAAGATGATGATGAACACATTCCTCATGATCTCTTCACTGAAATGGATGAACTTTGCTTCAGGAATGGAGAAGAATATGAATGGAGAGAAACGGCTAGGTACGCTAGGAGTAGATTGTTTCAAGGTATACCTGTGTGAGTCAACACAGGCAGGCAGCCAGAACACCCACAAAACCACGGTTGAAATGTGGAGAGTAAATTTATTTCATTGCCTCCTGGGGGATTGTGCAGCATCCCTGGGGCGGAGAGGCGCAGGGGGAACCTGGATGCTGTTGAATGCAGGCTCAGTGCCTGCTGTTCGCACCCACCATGAAAGGCCCCACGCACACGTTATTTGCCACCACCCCTGTGCTTTTTTATGGTCTCTGAGCTCTAATCCCTCTCTCAAGAAAGGGAGCTCAAGCATGGCCATGGCAAGTGCCTCCGAGTCTGTGTAAACACATGTTATTTCTATGCAGAGATTCTACTTCTCAAAACAGAGGCTAAACAGCAGCAGACATCATATATGGGGTTTCCCACACTGGTATTTTCCAGACCGTGGCATTCCCAGCTGCAAGGTCACTTGAGCAAATCTGCCATCTTCCTTGCCATTCATCCACCTCTAACCCTTTCCTCCCAGCAATACGTTGGAGTGATTTTATTTCAAAGAACTGTGAGCCAGGTTTGGGTTAGAATTTTCACCAACTATAGGAGTTGTGTGCTCAATTCATACTCAGCAAAACAAAAGTTTTGGGTTTTTTTGTCCAACTCTGAAAGAACAAATATAGTTTCTCCAGAGATCCTCAGTCTTACTGATTGGTGGTGTGTTCGCTTTCCTAAAACTAATCATACCAAACATTGTGAAAAGTAGGACTATGTTGAATTATAAATACAGGTGATCATCCATGGAGTGGTATCTCTGGTATATTATTGCTGACACAGTGGTGTCATTTTTTTCTCACTCAAACATAAAGAAAATCAGGTACTATGTTTTTCTTGGGTAGTATTTGATTAGTTTTGTGCAAATTGCATGCATGAACATTACAGGATGTCATACTGGTTGCTTGTTTCTACGTATGTGTTGTAATAAAAAATTCTGCATTCAGTACTTCCAACTACTTCATTGCATGCTAACTTTTGTAAAAGTTTAATTTGCATGATGCCTGTGAGTTGGAATAAAGCTCACTCTATAGTTGCACGTATTAGTATTGCCCAGTTCCTAAATGTCTGCTCCAGCACCCTTAGGAGACTTAAACATGCTGTATGGTATGTTTCACACAGCTTTCTGGTCCTAAAATAGTGATGAAATCAAGGTACACAAATCAAGTAACAAGGCACAATCCTGTAGTCTTCAGAAGAATGTGTGAATAGGCAGGTATTGTTCAAACCAAAGGAAACAATATGGGTAAAAACTAAAACATTTGAGTGTACTTGAAAGGCCTGATAAAAATATCAATCACTTGGGCTATCTGAGAAAATGAAAGGCGGTGTGATTTCATGCGATTTCCTGTTCCGTGTCATGCTGAAGCCACATGGAAGGATGGGATTGCTTGCCAAATTTTCTTTCCAGAAGAAATATAAGTATGTGTATGTGAATGTATTTCAGGTGGCTGAAATTTGAAGAGGATGTTGAAGATGGTGGTGATCGATGGAGCAAGCCTTATGTAGCAACTTTGTCTCTGCACAGTCTCTTTGAACTGCGAAGCTGTATTCTAAATGGGACGGTCATGTTGGACATGAGAGCAAACACACTTGAGGAGATAGCAGGTTGCAGCAAAACTTTTAAAAAATATTTTATTCCTCAATTTTAATCTATTTGAGGTGGTTTTGGTGGTGGTGTCTTTGTTCTTGAAATACTGTATAGAAGAAACAGGTATGTGTGTGCTTAGTGCAGTTTCCTTAATCTGGTTATAAGGAGCTGGTCCTACAAACTTTACACAGAAAAAGCTATATTGGATGAGTAGGAGCTCCTTTAGTATGTATTTTAGGATGAGGCCCAGAATTTGCCTTTATGTTCTAATCCCTGAATGTGTTCTTTGTCTTTGTTTCTACAGATGAATTGTAAATATCTGCCAGAACATTTTAAGAGTTATTTGTGCTCTTTAGTACCATAATTATTAATCATAATTTGGCTGATGTTAACTTGGTGCCATTAGTGCAGTTGGTTGTTGCACATCTGGTATTTTTTTCACCTTTATTAGAGGTGAGCAGAAATAAATTTTGTACATATTGTTTGACCTACTGTGTTGAGTGTCCTCACTAATCACATGGTCATTTTGGATACCATCAAGTCAGCTTTGGAGACTTTCATACATATATATATATATATATATATATATAAAATACACACATATGTACATATATAGATACATTATATAATATGCTTAGCCTGAACGCCTTTTAATTAGTTTTACATAATTTTCCTGGTATCTATTGCTACAGGTACCACACAGTGGAATGCATTCCCAGGAATCATACCAGAATTAGGGTTGACCAACGTATATGTGAAGGACAGGGTATTTTGGTCTTAGAAACATTGGAAGTGCTTGAAATGTTTTCTTGTTTTGAAGTCTTCAAAATTCACTCAGGAATTTGGTATTCCCTTTCTGTTCTCCTGACTTACTGAACAAGAGTGTTCAATGCATCATTTGTAAATGTAATGTTTTGGCTTATAATTTTTTTTTTAATAATTGAGTTTAGCAACAATCTTAGTATTTTAGAAAAAGAGTTGTTGCTTAATTCTGTGTAAATGGCACTCGTAAAAGCGGGTATTTTAGTTGGAACTAGGATGTCTTAAGAGATTTTATGAATTTGTTTCAAGTTCATTTTAGGTGCCATTGTGAAGTATGAGGATAATATACAAATGAGACAGGGCTACCTAGTAGGTATTACTGTTTCTTACTCAAAAGAGGAGGGAGGAGGTGGAAGGTTTCCTTCTGAGAACCTCTAACAAATGGCTGTGTGTTACCAGTAATCCCAGAAGGAAGCTGCACTGTACTGACAGACACTTTGATGCACAGTTTTGTTAGTAAGGCATCCTGAGCCCTTACATTTTTCATTGTGAGAAGTTCTATGTCATTTCAGTTTAGCAATGCAGTTAAGTTCTCAATACATTAGATAAACCTGGCAATATATATATTTAAAAATTTTTCATGTAGGTTTGCTGTTGCCTTATGCACGTTTGACTTTTTTATGAATTTGTATTATTTTTTATTATTTGAAAAAAAGGGCAGCTAAGAAATCACAGTGGATACTTTCCCCGATATGCAGTCTTTCTTTCCTGGCGTGAATATACCGCTGAGGTGCCCTTTTTGAAACTTGATCTTGTTTGACAGATGATTAATTAGTTTTAGATGATATAACTAGATATTGTTTTAACTTTCTTCTCTAAAGCATGTGAATCACATGAAGCTCGGTAGAGAGTCTCAGGACCTTAGGGCATCGAGAGATGAGAGGAGTTATGTAATTCATCTCATTCTGTAGTAACTTTCACTTTTATATAGTTGTATATACTTTAAAATTAGGAAACACTAGGTTAAGACTGTCATGTCTGTTTTCCATTATGTTTCTGTCTTTGTGTACTGACTTCTAGTGTAGGGTTGTCGAATAAAATAGATACTTTTTTGAATAGGAAAGTTGAAGTAAATGGCAATACATCATAAAATATTAAGTACTTTATTTCTTGAAATGATGCTGCTAATAAATACTGTTTCTTGGATCTGCATGTTGTGCTTTCCTTATTCTCAATGTTTGCTTGTTCAATGACGTATTTGAAAATTTTCTGTGGATTCTTGAAGATGACTTGGTTAAAGAAAAGACCTTTTTTTAGAATAGATTTTTTTTTTCCTAATTTTATGCAACTACAGTGCTGGAGTGTGGTGAAGGAGAGATTTGATAGCTACCTATATAATTTTCTTTTTTGTTCTTGTGTAGATATGGTGTTGGACAACATGATTGCCTCTGGCCAGCTGGATGAATCCATAAGAGAGAATGTGAGAGAGGCTCTCCTAAAAAGGCACCATCATCAGAATGAGAAAAAATTCAGCAGTCGGATTCCTCTGGTTCGGTCTTTCGCAGATATAGGCAAGAAACATTCTGACCCTCACTTGCTTGAACGAAATGGTGAGATAAGTTGTAGCATCCAGTTTGTACTAACCTGGTAAATAATGTTCACACTGGGAGATGAAGGAAAGTTCAGCTGGTAATAGCAGATAAGTGTTTCGTTCTTGATGAGCGAAGAACTAACAACAATGTGGATGATGTTTCTGGATATTTTGTAATTTAATCAAACTTTCTACTCCTGCCTGTAAACCATAGCATGCATTATTATTTTAAAGTATAGAAACAGACCTACGTTGGTCCTAATGTTTTTCAGTATGTGCTTGAGTAGAATGCGCAATATTTGAGGAATTTCAGCATCATGACATAACTTTATATGTGTGTATAAAATGGATGCTACTTGCTTATACAGTCTTTGCACAAGAGATTTAATAGTGATCATGAGTTCAGTGATGCTGACAGTTAGTGTGTTTTAATCCAGTGTTATGTTAATATGGCTAGAAAAAGTTCACTGGGCAAATGTTAAAGATAATATATTTAGCTGGGACACTATTTATTTTTAACTGGTTTTGTAGAAAAGGATCAAATGGGGAAAAATAATCCCAAAACCAAGAAAGATATTAGCAATGTTTTTAGAAGCTGCACCACATCTTGTTTTGAACCAATTTCTGAAAATTTGCTCTAGACATCCAGTTCCAAACTCCAAGTAGCAACATGTACTGCAAAGCACCTTACTTGTATTCCTGTATTTCTGTGGCCTCTGTTTCCATCTCTGTTCCTTGTTTTCTTTTGCCTTGCATTCACTAAGACACATAGAATTTCAGCTGAAATTTCTAAATCTAGTGAAAACTCGTGATTTCATGAGACACAACTTGAAGTCAGCTTCTTTTCCTGTCTTGAAAGGTGCCTCATTGCTTAGAATGTTTCACTTAGTTAAGTGCTTGTTAGGAGCTACGTATGCTGGAGTACTCTCCAGAGAATGCCCAGGCTTACAGATACTTCTTGTTAGCCAGTGAGTGTAAGATGTATGCTTATATATTTCTCTGATAGTTTCAGAATAATTTTTTCAAGAATGAAGATGCAACTAATTTTTATAAGAGTGTATTGTCTTCTGTAACTCCCAACTCTCCTGTTTTGTTCAATGAACATGAAAATTTCACTCATAGGTTTGACTTTGCCCATCCTAGAACACCTGCGTTCCCAGTTGTAATTTTGAGAACTTTGTCTTTGAGGTCTCTTGCTTGTCAGTTACCTTCCATGTATCCCTTCCACTTTTCAGTGCATTTTATACTTAATACTATTTCTACAACAGAGCACGGCATATATGCTGAAATAAGAAACCAGGATAATATAATGAACCTTTTGTCAACATATACCAATTTACTTTTTAATACTATGGTGAGCCTCTAATAAACTGATAAACTAAACATGGTACTTCTTAGGCTCCTTAGGGGCGGGGATGTGTTAGGACATCTCGTGATTTATCACAGTTATATTGACAGAAATCTAGTTATTACTGTAGTGATTAATACAGGCAAAATCACCCAGTTTGCTCTGTTGAGCCTCTTTTCTTTACTACACTGCAGTTTTGTGGGTTCAGTATTTGATTTTTGATTCTTTTGTTCTTAATTTAAATGAAGTTTGTATCTGTAGGATCCACTCTTCCATTGTTTGGGGAGGAGGGAATCGTATGTGACCTTTACCTAGGCATGCTTTCTGCACCTTCTTCTTGTCAATTATTCTAGGCTTGTTCAACTCTGTAGTGCCTACTGTAAATGTGACAGTAAATATGTCTAGTTTGCTGTTTCCTTGCTTGGTGGCATGGTACATGAAAACAGCATGTTTTGGATTTCAGGGATTGTAGGAGAAGTAATCAGTAATCTTTTCAAGGAGGCTGCCATCCCAGGAAAAGTGGTTTTGGTAAACAGGAGAAATGGTATTGCTAAACCTTCTAATGGAAGTACTAATGTGAGTAGCAAGTCTCTCTTCCTGCTTAAGGAAGAACTTAAATCCATTGGAAACTCCAGTCTGAGGGAACCATCACAAGACTGTGTACTCTTCATATGAAATTAGTGGGACACTGAAGCTGGATAGGGCAAGAAAAGCAACAATGGATTTTGGAGAGATGTGTTTGGGTTTAGACATATGGGACTACTGGTAAGTCATAGCAAGAGGAAATGTAGAAGGGATTATGTTTCGTTTTTGTGCCCTCTTCAAAAATATATATTGAGACTAGAGCTGCCTGGGAAAATTCTTAGTAAAACAAGACTTTTATTAGAAGACAGTTGCAATTAGATGTGTTTGATCACGTTCACTTTTTAAAAACCAAAAATGATTTCTATAAAATGGATAGAGTTTATTGAAGTCTTGTAATGTTTTGGTTGATAATGATATTTTTTGGATGGTGTTACGGTAGCTGCTGTGCAATTTGGAATCCAAAATTCTTCTAGAAAAATTTAAGAGTCAATTTCAAGAGATATAAACAATTTTTATTAACAAATCTTATGGTGACTTAAGATAATATCTTCTCCCACAGATCTTTGGCATTCTAATTAGTACTCCTCAGTAATTTCTGACTTTTCTAATATCTGAGACCAGATTTGCTCTCACGTCTTGTCTTACTTGCATGAGTATGACGCTTTGGCCTGTAAAGCTTGCAGTTTACTATGTAAATTGTTAATTCATATTTGTATCTATGTGGGTTTCGGTTTTTGTTTTATTTTTTAGAAACTTTAATATATCCCTTTTGTAAGCCTCATGGTGTTCCATTTGTTTTATCTCAGGGGAAGGCCTTTCAGCCTCCCGCCATTCTTTGCGAACAGGTCTCTCTGCCTCAAACATTTCCCTGAGAGGAGAAAGCCGTTTGTCAGTTCTTCTCCATTACCTTCTTCCTTCTTCAAGAGCTGGAACCCCGGCAGCCTCAAGGTGTACAACCCCTGTAACTACCCCTCAAAACACACCACCCTCCAGTCCTACCTGCAGTCTCCCACCAGCCACAAGTGCCCAGCCAAGTCCTCTTCAGGGCAAGGAATTGCTGGTGTCACCTGCCAGTGATGATATTCCTTCAGTAGTAATCCACCCACCTGAGGAGGACTTAGAAGTGCAGGAAAGCCAGGAAAAGAAGACACGGGAAAATATTGGCAAAACACCAGGCAACTATTGAAATTTAAGCTGTCCATGTGTCATGCTCTCTGCATCTGGTCACTTGCATTGTGATGTTTTTGGCACATAACTTGGGCACAAAGAAATATGATAACTATTACCTCTGCCTGCATGTTTATTTCTTCTCAGTCGTGACTGTTTTCTTGTTTGGCATTTTTAACCTTTTAGCTTTTAACTAAAGCAAGCAAAAAATTCTTTAATTAACATTCATTTGTGTAATTAAAAAGTAATATGGTTTAAAAATCTAATATGTAAGCAACATGTCAAAAATGGTGGCCTTTTCCTTTCACTCACCTACAGTCCTTATCAGGTTTTGCTTTGGTTTTATCAATGGCTGAGTTAATATTTTAAAGCAGTGTTTGATATCCTGAGATAGGTACAGTTGAAGACACAGTGAAGTGTTAGACACAAATACGAAAAGAATTAGGAAGGATGCCATTATCAGTGGTGTTCATAGTTGTATAATGGAGCCTTCAAGCAGTTTTATTTTTGCTTTTCAACTTTTAAAAACCATGGCTGTTAAAACCAGTAATAGTTTATGATGAAATTTTCGGGTTCAGTTCACCTACAGCTGTTTCCAGAAAGCTCTCCATTAGTGCATTGCTTCAGCATCAGACACTCCATTATTGTTTTGTTGTGTTTGATATGCGAAATTGGAGGGGGTACTTAAGAGTTTGTAATTGTAGGTTGGAGCTCTGCAATTTTTTATTTTGTTGTCTTGCAAAGCTTTGGTTTTTTATATGTGAAAAGGTATGTAGATATATAGATAAGTTGAAAGAAACTGTCAGAACTTTCCATCCTTGAATTGTTTTTAGTAAAGGTTTCATAACTCATGGATTCTGCATACATAGTTATACTTGCGTTACTTTTGCGAAATTATCACCTACTTAGAGACTTCGCGATTCTTCTGGGTAGATCATGTTTTTAAGGGGAGGATCATCTTTCTTTTTGGCCTTTAGGTGGCTCCTGCCTTTTTTCCCTCCCCTTCTCAGGTACTTGCATTGCCAAAATGTATAGGTTTGTCTGCTTTAGACCTGTTGGGGAGTAGAGAGGCTGATTTCACTCAGTTCTTCCATCAGTGAGGCTTTTCTCGGCTTCTTCCTCGCTTGTTTAATAAATGAGAGCACACTGTTACATGTAGCAGTGAAAAAATGCTGACAGAGAAAAGGCTGTGGTTATCTGCCTTTTCACATTTGGCAGCCAAGTCACTGAAAAGGAAAGAGCAAACTATGTCCTAAGCTGTTATCTTGAGTGGAAGTATAGGGGCCTCAGCATTACTTAAATTCAGAAAAGCAAACAAAAGCCTCTTTCTCTGACTTCCATATGGGAAATTAAGAGCATTCATATGAAGGTTATTCCTTCATGGGTCATTCCAAAGGTAATTAGAAACCAGAAGTAAAATACCAGCTGTAATTGTTTTTCCAGTTCTCATTTATCTGACAGGAAGAAGAGCATGCCAGACCCAAGGTCTTTAGAACCCAAGAGCAAGCAAACGAATGAAGATCAAGTACTTGATGTTGCTATTATCACTAATAAAACTTTTCACCAGAATCTCCAAATCATGTTCAAATTGCTTTTGTTCCTCAAGGGGATGTTTCTCATAAGGGAAAAATCTGGAAGGGATGATTTCCCAGTTAATCCGTAAGTAAAAGTCTTTTCAGAGAATGTTAAACACCAACAATGATGGAAGACGTTTTTGTTTTCTGGGGTTTTCCCCCGTTTTCTTAATTCAAGAAATCATCTGACCACGGAAAGACATGTTTTCCTTAGAGACGCCTTTGACGACATTCTCAGGCTATGACTTCAGAGCTGCAACTGGACTAGTCTCTGTCTTGGGAGACAGAATCAGAAGGAAACCCTGATGAGCAAGTCATCTTCCTGATAGTAATAAAAAAAAAAATTTTCCTGATTCATTCTACTATAGAGTGTGGTCTGTATTACCTCTCTAGTAATTCAGAATATTGCAATCTGAGTGCTTTTTCTACATTTGTATGATGGAGTTGGGTTTGCCTCCTGTGAGCTTTAAGAACTGTGTTAATTTTCTAATAGGTGGCTTTCTTATGTTTAGTGTTCATCTGTCCTTGGCCTTGGATTCTTCAGACTTTATTTTTTAGTCTTTACTATAAATAGCTGTAAGGTTACTGAACTTAATGTGAGTTACTGTAAAAGGAGGGAAGAGGGCATGCTTTTGGTTTAACACTTAATTTTCATCAGCCAGTCATCAGCTCATAGTAAGTCAACCAGAAAAAGGGTTCTCTTCATTTTTTTGTTTTGTTTATTTTTTATTTTGCCATCAGTTGAAGAACTGTTGAATAATGAATTCCATAGGTAGGGTTAGGAAGAGAACTGTGTCACAGCTAAAAATGAACACTGTTAATTCACCAGCTTTCATTGAGCTTTCTTAGTGTCTTTGAACAACAGCAAAGTAGCAGAGGTCTTTTAGTTCACTGATTAAGTGTATTTTAGAGCTGAACAAAATAACATTTAGAACAGCTTTCCTCTTACAATAATTACTTACTGAAAAAAGTAATTCAGAAAGGTTTGCGTACTTGCTTCCTAGTAGTAATTTGAACATTTTTTTCACATTAAGGCTGCGTTGTAATTCAGTTTTAAAAATTGCTTTTTATTTCCTTAAATATAAATGTGGTGTGACTTCATATTTAAAGGTTTTTTATTATGTAATTTTTTGCCTATATAAGCATAATTATATTGGAATAGTCACACTTAGGTATTAAACTCGTGTCTTACTCATCTTTTTAGATGAAGCAGAGATGTGAGACAAATGTCTGTGTTTCTTGCTTTCTTTTATCGGTAGACAATGTTGCTTATGTTTTTGTGATCGCAGTGTTAAGTGTAGTTGGCTAGAAAAAATCCACATGATCTTTACTGAAGGTGTAGTTATAAGTACTTTGACTTGAGTGGTCTTAAGAGGTTATAATCAAATTCCTCAACACTCAGTCCACTGTTGTCTTTTGGGGGAGACAGGTGGTGCATCTGCCTAACTAACAACGTCAAGAAGAGTGCTGTTATGTTTTTAATGATCCCCTTGGTAGCTTGGTGATGATGAATTTCTCTGTCTCATAGGCTGAAAAGTACTACTAGGTAGTTGTCCCTTTTGCAGTAGCCTCTGAGTTCGTATCTACTGAACTGGAGAAGAGAGGGAAGTAATTTCTTTTTATTAGTGTGAGATTTGAATAAAAATGTTTCACTGTTAGAGAAGATAACTTTTTTCTCTGCAAATATCAGATTGATTGATATGCATAATGAAATGCAGTATCATATGGAAATGCTTGCCTAGGTCTCAAAACCTGTAAGTTTTGTCTTGTGACAGCACCAGTCTGTCCACCTGCAAGGGCAACAGAAAGGAAAACTATTTACACGTAGTTTAGGATCAGACAAATACTCCTGTGTCAGGGCTGAAACTTGTAAGCCTTAACTACAACTGGTTGGAGAAATTTTGAAGGCAAACCTCCTAAAGAATCAGTATCACTTTAGTACTGAAATAATAAGTGTTGATGCTAATATGTAGAATCCTTATTCTCTGTCCTTCTCCTTGATTGTCACTCCACTTTCTGCTCTAGTCTCTGCTTGCTCTTCCTCACAGTTCACTTCCAAAAAGTGCCAAACGATGCATTATGGCTCATCTTTCATCAGTTACAAACTTTTTGAGTTTCCTCTATTGCTGTTGGAGGAAGGGAAAAAGTAAAAAAAGTTTATATATATAAACTTTTATGTTATGCTGCTCTTCTGCAACAACTGTTTAATATTTAGTTCTACAGGCACATCAACTCTTAAGCAGTTAAATGCTTTGATCAGCTGGTTTCACAGGTGGTTGATGCTGTGATTCTTGTGAATAATGTATAAATCTTGGAGCAGAAGAGTAGAATATGGGGATTTTTTTTTGTTGTTGTCTAGCTAAATGAACATAGTATTTATATTGCTAGCTCATTACCTGTGCATGTTAGGATTTATGAAGGAAATTACACCATATTAACTTCATTTGGTTTTTGCTTCAAGAAAAACTACCCATACCGCTTATATCCCTATGAACTGTAAGAATGAAAATTAATGGTAAAGGCTTGGACCTGCATGTTTTCTGTTGATAAGAGGACTCTCTCAAAGAGTTTTTTGGAAACAAATATGGGGATGAAATAAAGTAAATTCAGTTGTCATTTGAAATGCTAAAAAATGTCAAAATTGTTAAATTATAAATTATGGAGGTATGCAAATAGTTATGTGGCAGTAGTTATGATAGAGCAATAGCCCAAAGGTAGCCAGTGAGGATTTCGTTTCTATCTCAACTAGAGTGACACATGACCTACACACAAACTTTCTCCGTGTAATATGGTATTTAGACTTCAGTCTTTGTGTAGATGTGGTTTTGAAAGCATGTGAAAACATGTTCTGTCACCAGAGCTGAAAGGTTTAGTGTAGACAAGCAAGAAGGCCAAATGCACTTCTAGTGCATGTTAAACTGAACAAATAAAAGCTCTGTAATCCAAAAGGTGGGATTTGGGCTTGGTTATGCATGCCTAGACCAGCTTTTAAATGTTAATTGGGTATAGGGATAACCATGATGCAACATGGAATTCAGTGTGTTTGAACACTTGGAGTACATTGCCTTTTGCACCCTTTACTGAACCTGCAATTCAGCGTTGCTGGCAATGTAGCAAGCTACCTAAGATGGTTTTGTTTCGGTGCAGGTGTTGGAGACAAGCTGTATGTTGAATAATTTCATTGTATGTGCCACTTCAGCTTAAGTGTATATTCCATATAGTAACATCTGATCAGATGAATAGTGGGAGCTTTGGTCTGTTAATGTAAATCATGGTTTGCAAGCTGTCTTATCCATCCTGTAGTACGCTATTTACTTGTACAGCTTAGTTAATTACCAGGATATAATTCCTTCTATTTGTAACCTGAGGCTTGCTGATGCTTTTTGCCATTGCAGTAGCTGCTGCACAGCAGACTGGGTAGCAGAGGTGTTTGCATTTGCTGTCCAAGGGCTTCTAATGTGGTGAAGGTGCTATATACCAATTACTGTATCAGTTATGATTAAAATGTCAACAGTTTTTTCTGCAATTCAAGTAGCTCATGTTTTCAGGTGACTGTTCTGCAAATGGCCATCATTTGGGCAATACTTAATTTTTTAAAATTATGCCATTATTTTGACAACACAGTGACTTGTTAATGTTGCATTTATGATACTAATGTAGGGCGCTCTTACTGAATAACATGCACATTTGCTTTAAGCAAGCTGCCACATTGAGTTTTGGTAATGTTGCACACTTAGTTCACTTCATGCACCATTTTGAACTTACCTCCTTTGTTTTAATTTTAGGGCTATTAGCATCTCCACAGTCAGCACCTGGAAATTTAGACACTGGGAAAAGCGGAGATGTTAAAGGTACTGGGGCAGGAGGAAGCAGAGAAAACAGCACAGTTGATTTTAGTAAGGTAAGTAACATTAAATACTTTAGTGTTTAGCACAAATTAATTACGTACACTGGTTGTAACTTCCCCCTTAGTTACAGCTGAGACCTTTACCAGTGTACACAAGACATGGGTGCCAAGAGATGACTTGTACACATGAGTGTCTCAATATGGTCTAGGCTAAATGTGTTACATGTTTTGAAAATCTTTCCAGTGGGATGGAACGTATTGTTTGATGATCTTCTCAGTATTCTGGTAACATAAGAGTGCAGCTGCTGTACTTTCTCATGCAGATGAAGGTAGTTTCAGATCTGCTATTAAGGCTCGTAGAAAAGTATTTTGTAGGTTGTGTTGTAACTTTTTTTTTCCTAGGACTTTTTGTTAGTGGGTGTATTTCCCCCCAGCTCTGTGAAGAGGGCTTTTAAAGAGTACTGTGAGCTTCCCGTACAAAGGTTATTGTACATCTTAATCATTAGGAACATGTGCTATCGCTTTCTGGAGAAAACCTTGTAAAAAATCTACAGTAAATCTCTTGTATTTCTTTCATGATTGAAATTTGCTGGGCAAGTTCTATTATGGCTTTTACTATAAAACTAGTTTGTAGTGTCATCTGTACTGCAAAACACTGTAAGAGAATTGGTTTGCCAAGTTAAATAATGACGTTTAAGGAAAGCTAACGTATAGTGTAGTTCTGATCTAATCATGGTAGGTTCCATATATTCCTGCTCCTCTGTCACAGTTTTTATATTTTGCTTGGCCTGTCCTTGTGTACACCTGCCTTGTCTCCTGTTGGACAGGAGTCAGCCTCCTGGCACTGTAGTTGTGGCACACTTGGTATGGGACTCAAGAGGCCATCTGTAAGTTCCCTAGCTAGCAATGTAATTGGTGCTTGTGTGTGTGTGTGTGAATACAGAGTTCATGTCCTGTACCACTTTCTAATGCACTTCTGTAGTTATGTACAGAAATGGATGTGAAGATTTTCAGCTGTCATATTCTTTGTGAATGAAAAGATAAATGTACAAATTATTTTTCAAAATTATGACATATTTGAAATACACAGCTGTGAAATAACTCATTCTAGAAACCATGTGTAATTACATGAACTCTCCTTAGTTAATTGTGCATAGATTTTGTTAATTTATGTCCTATCACAAAATGTCTGTCATTTTAATATTAGAAAGGTGATTATGCAGTTTGGAGTCTTCTAGAATATACTAGGTGTTAGTAATTCTAACTTCTAGAAATAAACTTCTAGTTTATTATTATTTGGCGGGCTGGCTGACATTTTCTAAACATGTTTGTCTTTTATGTACTGTGGGATACTTAATTTGCTTTTTAATTTTTCTTTGTAGCATAAATGTCTAGTAAATAGTGATAAACATAATTATGTTACAGATTTTTTTCTAAAAATTGTAAGGGAATAAACACTTGTTTCATTTTTGTATGAATAGGTTGATATGAACTTCATGAGGAAAATTCCTTCAGGAGCAGAAGCATCAAATGTGTTAGTGGGAGAAGTAGATTTTTTAGAAAGACCCATTATTGCTTTTGTGAGGCTCTCCCCTGCTGTGCTTCTCTCGGGTCTCACAGAGGTTCCGGTTCCTACACGGTAAATAAATGCCTGGAAAGTCTGGCTTTACTTACACAATAATATAATAATATTTAAGATTTCAACTAGCTGAAAGTTTTTCTGTATACTGTATTAAGCTCAAGAAATGTAGAGGTTTGTTTAATGCCAGTCATTTGCTTCAGAATTGGAATGAGTGAGGTCTGCCATAAAATTCTGTGAACGCATAAAATATGTGTTTTGATGCGGTCTGAAGCAAGTGCAGGAGTTGATACTGACAGATGGCTTGGAGTAAAAGCAATGAGTCTTCCAAGCTTGCGTTGCCATTTAAAAGATGGATATGAAGATTGTTATAATTCCCTTCAGTGTGACACAGCTTGTCAGAGGGGAAGAGCCCACTAAGTCTGAAAGACTGTCTAACCTGAAGCTCTGCTCTTTCTACACAATTACTCTCTATATGAATAACCTGGGTGGTGGAAAAGCTTTTTTTTTTATGTGCTCAAGTTGACATGGCTTTCAGTCTGCAATATGCCATCCAGCCTGGTGCACCCACCCCTGCTCCCCAAAATCATGGGACTCGCCAGTGTACTGTGGGTGTGTTTACTACAGATGTTCAGAATATCAAAATGCCAGTCCCATGATGAAGATAGCAGATCATTTCATCAGCCATCGTGGAGGACACTTGGTTTTCTGTGCACCTTGATGTATAGGACTGTTCTGTGGTGTTTGGCAGACATTTGTACATTCATGTTTTTTGGTGGAGTTTTTTGCCTGTTTTAAAATGATCCAAGTGTTTGTTTATCTTTGTAATTTTCACCTTACACACACTTTTTAAAGGCAAAAATCAACGTATGGGAGAATTTTCAGAGGGTATTTGACATTAGTGTTCATATTTATTGGGAAATTGCAAAATTTCTGCATACAGGTTATTGTATCAATGTAGCTAAAATTATTCTGTCCTACGTTTTTCAGAGTGGTATAGACTTGCAGATTTGGAATAACACACTTGGATCCTGAAAATGCACTCTCAGTTTCAGTTAGGGTACTAAACTTGCAAAGGAGATATAAAATTGAGCTTTTTGTACTGTGAAAGAAGATGCCACTTTTTTTTCAATGCATTGTGCTTAGGAGCTTCATTTTCATGCAATATAGGAAGAAGGTCATGAAACAAATGACTGAATTCACTCTTTGGTTTGTATCCATTTGATTTGTAAAATGCTACTCCTGTTCAAGGTTTTGGTGGAACTTTTCATCTTTCTTTTGTTTTTTAATAAAAAAAAATAATTGTGGTAACTGTTACTGGGGTTGGAAACTGTTAACATATGCTTTAGGCTTAATTAAGCAGATTTTGGAGTCATTTTGGTTGAGATTTTAATTCCTTCCAGTAATGACTTTGAGCCGAGTTTTTTCAGTGTTGCAGCTTTTAAGATCTGAAATGGTGAAAATGATATTTTTACTTGACCACTAAATTTTCTTTAGTTTGAAAGACCCCCTTTGAGGATATGCAAGTAAGTGAGCCATATTCATCTCTATTGCTTTCTCCACAGGTTTTTGTTTTTATTGCTGGGACCAGTAGGAAAAGCTCCACAGTACCATGAAATTGGAAGATCAATAGCAACACTTATGACGGATGATGTGAGTGATATATTTTAAATGCTTATAGTTATAGTCTAGAATAGTATATTTACCAATTGATTTCAATAAATGATTTTGGAGTGACAGGTTAAAAGAAAAAAAAACCACACAAACTGGTTAAATGAAGAACTATAAACGTAATTATTTCTTGTGTTGATGAAGTAGATAACGGTAAACTAACTTTTCCCCTAGTCTGTCTTGAAGAAATCCTGGATGTATTTCTAAAAAAGTTACTTTGGCTTTGATGTATAGATTTCATTTTTGTATTAAATTGTTTATCAGAAATATTAAACAGAACTTTTTTTGATATGAATCATGGTATGTCAAAAAGAACACAACAAACTGTGTAACTGTTCAGGACAGAAAGTTTTAAGAATGCATGCAATTGAGTCATCACAGATTTTTTATTATTTTTTTATCTAAGTAAGGTCAAAAAATTAGGATTTTGCTGGCCCATTTAAAGTCAAATACTTAGAGAACTATAGATTTTAAAGGCTGCAGGGGAGTCGGAACTTTTTAAGACTGTTGCTATCTTACTGAGCGGAATGAGCATGTTTTAATTTTGGCTTCACATTGAGCGCCACCTACTGAAGTGCTGATAACTTTTAGGGCTATCTAGCAGAAATTGAAGTACTTTAGAACAATATGAAATTTGGAAATGCAAACCACAAATGTGTCATTTTGCAGTTGGATACCCAATCAGATGGTGAATACAGTTTTCAGTGTCAGAACTGAATATTGAAAGCTTTAGTTGCAGCTTCTGATTTTTTTTTTTTTTCGGTAGGCTGATCTGATTTTTAGGAATACTGTAGATCATTGAAATAGAAAAAATACCAAGTTGTCAGTGGTCTAAAAAGACCTAAATAGACTTACAAGATTTAATTTAAGATCAGAAGATCAGGTATTTGAAGACAAACAGTCTGGGTTTCAACTCTACCGGAAGGAATTTAGGATGACCTTCTGCAGAGAGATTTTTAATAGCAAAACTAGCATATTTTCTTCTCTCTGTATATAAAATACATCTTGGGATTCAGGGACTCGTTTTTTATTTTATACTGCCTGTTTGTCAATTCAGAGTTTGTGTTGTCATCTGTGAAACAGTGCACTGTGTTTTTTGGGGTTTTTTGAGCAGTAAGATGATTATTTTCATGTGCTCTTTAAGTAGTCTTTTAATTAAGCTAGACTTTTACAAATGAAGTTCTTCTTAATAACAACTTATGTTTTGGTTTGAAGCTTATTTGAAGTGGTTTTTCTCCTGATTCAGCACAGCATAGTGGTACAGTGCCTGTAGGGCAGAATTATTCAGGTAATAGTACATGAATTTGATGTCCTGAATACTGAAGATTAGCTTTTTCTTTAATTTAAAGAATGAGCTAAGTATTCATTTTGGGTTTGAAGATAAAACTACCATGAAAAAGTAGCTTTTAATGCAAAAGTATGCAAGTAAAGTGAAAGCCTAACTTTTGAAGACCTATAAAATGTTTTCCAGGCCTTTTAAAAAAGAATGAAGTGCAATCATTATATAACGATAATCAGTTACTGTTGCAGAAAAATAAAATAAAAATGAATGTTGAGTACTTTCTTCTTGTAGGTTTTCCATGATGTTGCCTATAAAGCAAAAGACCGAAATGATTTGTTGTCTGGAATTGATGAATTTTTAGACCAAGTGACAGTCCTGCCTCCAGGAGAGTGGGATCCATCTATACGAATTGAGCCACCAAAAAGTGTTCCTTCCCAGGTAAAAGCAAATAAAAGTCCAGTCTTTCTTGTAGTGAGGGGGCCAAAACTGAACACAGGATTTTAGCTGCTGAGTACAGAGGGACAATCACTGCTCTAGTCCTGCTGGCCACACTATTCTTGATACCAGGCCAAGATATCACTGGGCTTTTTGGCCACCTGGGCACACTGCTGGCTACTATCCAGTTGCCAGGAAAGTCCCCACATCCATTTTGCACCAAAAGCAGATTGTTCAGATTGTCAATTTAAGTTAAAGAAAAAAAAAAGGAGCGGGAGCGGGGAAGATGTTAATCAGTTTTCTGCTAGGCTGTTAAGTAAATTTTATTTACTATATTTCCTTCTGAAATACTGAAGTGAGTTCATGTGAGAAGTAGGAGAACTGGTCAGAAATTGTACCTGAGTTGGTATTATAAATTTTGCTACCAGCCTAGCAATGATCAGCAAGAATATTTGTATTCTTATAGAAACTTATGCATGCTGCTTTGATTGAAATGCTTTAATGTATTTTTGTCTAGCATATAGTGTTCACAGAATGTTTATGAAATTGATACAAACTGATCATAGCATTCAGTTGTGATGATACAGGCTTAGAATGAGAGAGTAAAAGTATGTCCTTAGAGAGACTTCCTGCTCCTTCTCCCTTTATAGAGCTTAGGGGAATTTGGGCTGCCAGGATCAGAAGCAGGGCAGAGACCAGTGCTCTTGGTTCAGAAGGTTGGCATTGGTGTTGAGTCCAGTTCTAGTCATCTGTACTCAACAAAAGATGAATTTGGCCAATGGTGTACTGCTGTTATAAGCTGGGAATATAAAAAAGGTTTGGAAGGCAGAGTCTCTGCACACTGTCTTTTAACTATATGTTAGTGTCAAAGTATGTTTTTTTCTTTTTATGTTTTTTCTATTTCTGTCTTTTCTGTAGGAGAAAAGGAAGGCACCTAAATTTCCAAATGGCTCTACTCCTACAGGAGAAACTCTCAAAGAAGAAGGCCATCATGCTGGACCTGAACTTCAGAGAACTGGAAGGTGTGTTCACTTCCCTAAATGCTAGCTGCCATAAAGAAATAAAAGTGATAAATCTTCATCTTAATGATTGCCATTTGAACATCAAAAAACATGCTATAAGTGTCAGAGTACATCCTTTGTCCTTTTCAAGTGTTGGATTCTTGCCTCTGAGTGCCAATCTGCTTAAAGTATTTTCAAGCCTGTGGCAATGTTTCTCAACACATTTGCGAAGGATTTCACATAAGATGCTGCCTAATTTAACTGACTTTTTAGAGTTGGCTTTTAAATTTTAATCATCAAGAGCATGCAATTATCATAATTACAGCAGGAATATGCAATTTTAAATATTGGGCTAGGTACTAAAAATTTCCATTAATGCAAATCTGTTTTATTAAACATGTAGGAAATGGAACAACAAGAAATATAAAGTGGCAAAAAATACTTTGATATTGACTACCTTTGGCTTTTGGTCAGATTTCTCTTAGACCTAAAATAAAATTGAAGGAATTTCCTTCAGTTGTTATTCTCTGTTAATTCTGAAACACTTGCCAAAGAAGTCGCCAATATGGGAAATAGTTGGTTAAGATTCAACTTTTATATCTCAAATGAGAATAAAGATTAAATCAACTGAGAAATTCTGGAATATATGTACGGTGTTGTTATCCTCAGAGTAATAAACTTCCAAATGAAATGCATCTTTCTCATACATTTGTGAGAAAGACATTGCAACATTTGTGTTGATTTTTACCATTGTGACTTTGTTATAATTACTTTTTGCCATTTTGTGTATAGTATGTGAAGCTGAGAAGTTAATTTCTGCCCACAGAATTATCTCTAGAGAGGCTGTTCTTTTCTTAGGAATGCTCGTGGGTTTTTTAATAATTAAAAACAAAATACATTTTTCTAAGTGCAAATTAATACCTAGTATTTTGGAGCCTTAAAGTTTTTTTTAAATTGCCACGTTTTAAAAATCTTACTAATAATGTATCTGGTTGAAGTAGCTTATCTATGTTTGATTTTGTATTTACATTTATAGAATATCTGTGTACTCCAGATGCAAACATTGACCTAAATTTATTTATGGACCTAATCACATGTATGTAGGCAATTCAAATCAAAGAGCTACAATTACTTCTTGGAGTAGTAATATTGAAATGTGTCAATGCAGTGGTTTCAATTGAGGTTTAGCATATTTCTTCTATTCCTTGTTTTGAATATCATAAAACAGATTTGACTTAAAACAGCATTTAGGTAAAACATTTTGCAAAGTTATTTTTTCAGTATCTAGCCCATATGCAACAATACCTAGCCAGCTTTTAAAAATGTGGGTAACCTGCTTGATTATATTTGAATTACTGCTGAATTGAAATAGCTAAGATTCTCATTTATGTTTTTAACTGTTATGCTTTAATCTGGATTATGAAATAGCTAATTTGTGCTGGCAATAGGCACTGGCAGTCATGTGTAGCCCATAGTTTTGAACTAGCTAGAATCCTTTAGTGTACAGTTTGACGAGTTTCATCTCACCTATTTAGGCTTTTTGGTGGTTTGATACTTGACATCCAAAGGAAAGCACCTTTTTTCTTGAGTGACTTCAAGGATGCATTAAGCCTGCAGTGCCTGGCCTCGATTCTTTTCCTATACTGTGCCTGTATGTCTCCTGTAATCACTTTTGGAGGGCTCCTGGGAGAAGCTACACAAGGCAGAATAGTGAGTACAAAGAATGGTAGTGGCCAGGCTTTTAGACCTTCAGAGGCAAGTCACTGTGTGCATTTGTCTCATTTATTTATACTTGTATTTGAAGAATTTACCCACAGCACTTGATTAGCCTGCCCCAAAGCAGATCTTCCCCAAAAGGTAAATGCTGTGAAAAATGTGGGGAACCCATGTGAACAGGAGAAGATGCACAGTGGAGGTAAAAAATGTTTATCCTGCCTTATTGGATGAATGGCTTCATGAATTGAGAAAAGGCTTGCATTGCCTTCTTTTTGGCTTCTTAAAAGTAATGAATAGCAGTAAAGGTGCACCATCCCACTAGGCCTACTTTAGGCAAAGTCAGAGGCTCAAGGTGGATAGCCACGAACATGTATTGGCCTTGAGTAGTAGGCCTACGAGGATGATAATGCCTGCGATGTGTGGCGAGCAGTCCATTGTGTGTTTACGAAACGGACAGGATATGTATGTGCTTGCATTAGTGACACGTGGGTCACAATACAATCAAGGGTCTAAGGTTTATGAGCAGAAAATACTCTTCATTGTAAATGACTTGAGTATAAACCATGCACATAGAAAATTTTGGTAGTGTTATATAAGATAATACCAGCACCTTTTTCAACCAGAATATCATTGCACTTGAGTTTTTGGAGCAGGGAAAATTGCTTAATACCAGCTGTGTTAATAACTTAGTGTCAATTGGCTTATGAGTAAACTGGTTTGAAGTGTATTTTCTGTTTTTAAATCTATCACAAAGAAACAAGGCGTTGTCCTTTCGGGGGAGGGAAGCATGTATTCACATGTGTCCTTTATGAGTTTTAAGATTCTGGTAAAGCTTGTAATGTTCTAAAATTCTTCTTGATACTTAGATGAAGTTTTTAAGGTTGCATTATATTAAAATGTAGTTAATTGTTTTATCTCTTTCAAGTATTGCTGTTGACTCAAATTTTTGTTAAGAGATGTAGCACTTCAGGCTGATAGAAAATACAGAAATGAATTATGTCTTTTCTGCATTCTGGTATTTCCACTCTGAATATAGGAATGATTATCAAAATGTCAGTGTAAATTTTGAATGTACAACATACATAATTATGAAAATACACTCCTTTTAAAGCTTGATTCTTAAACACCTTCTTTCTTTTAGCTATCTGGATTTGTTTGCGGGTTTGTTCCTGCCTTCAGATACTTGGTGTGCATCATTGAATAAAACATTTAGTAACTGCACACACATGTTCAAGCACAGTAGCTGACATTGTAAGGTACACAGTTTGTATTTGAAACCTTTCCTCGCATTCTCAGAGGTCATCACGTCCACAGTACTCCTCTCCCTGCCACCCTGACTGAGAGCCCCAAGGTTAATGCATTGACTAACCAAAAGCACTAAGTCAAAGGTAATAGAATAAGAGACTGGGATTATATTTTTTTTCTGATATAATGAACAAATTACTCATTTTCATTTTTAATGACCCCAGTTCAGCAAACCATTTTGACCATTTTCAGATGCTTTCCTGAATTGGAGCTGAAGTTGGTATAGATACTGCTTTCCTAGGCTTGCGTAATTGGAAAATAGCAAACGCTTAAAAATTCCATCAGGAACCCTGTAATTTCATTACAGGAATCTGTAATCCTTGACCTGTTATAGTGATAGGTGGTGTAGTTAACTGTTTTCAAAATGAAATTTAGTATAATTTTTGTATTTAAAATTCTTGCCCCCTCTTTTGAGGTGCATTGTAACTGGATTTTTTTAGCAGAAAATGTTATAGTAAAACGTTTAATTCAAGAGCTGAAGTAGTTATCTGAATGCAGTGAAAGAAATGCATTACCAGGTGGGACATTGGTTTACTGCTCATCTATTTTTGGTGTCATGTATACATAAACCAATACTGTTCAGTAATTTCCCCTGCTCCTCCGCCTGTCAGTTTGTTTTTCTTTTGTAATGCTTGGTTGACTGATGCAGGTTTGATACGGCAGACCGTATCATGTTTTGGTACAGGTATGTTGCAATATATATGTATCAATTTTCTTTACAGGGCAGATAATTCTTTCCATAAACTACATGTTGAGTAACTGTTTTATTTTTTTATTAGTGTTTTTTTAATTGTTACTTTGTAAATATGTATAATTGTTGCCATGCTTTTCCTCCATAGCTAGCAGGACTAGAAACTTTTTCTCATGATTTAAGATGGTTTTATGTTTCTCAGGAGTGAAGTTTTAAAAATCTTCTGTCTGTGGTATTGTTACTGCAAAACTGTGTTAAGTTATTCTTGTCTCAAACATCAATATTAATTGCAATGTTTTTACATCTTGTCTTGTTTCTAAGTTAATGCATCTTAAAGCTGTATGTATGCAGATGTGATGCTAAACATTAACCTGAAAGGCAACATAGTTACAGCAGTTTCTTTTCCCCCAAACAGAGTGCAATAGAGTCTCTCTTTGGAGCCTCATTAACTGGGATTGCCTATTCTCTCTTTGCTGGGCAACCTCTTACTATCTTGGGAAGCACCGGACCAGTTCTAGTATTTGAAAAAATACTATTTAAATTTTGCAGGTAAGTGATGTTTGTACTAGCCTTGTGCAATTTTTAACTTTCTAGCCTCTTAGAGTAGCTGTAATTGAACGCAGATGTGCATTAAGTGTGTGTATGTCCATGAAGATAAATGCAGTGGCAAGAGACTGAGGAATTGGTATAGTTTGGTAAAAGCTATGAGGCACTGACGAATCTTCATGAGAAAGTCAGTAATAAGAAGTGGCTAGGATTTAAATAAAAGTTATATTCTGATTGTATGGACTTGTTGGTTTTGGGTCTGCAGGTGTAAGCAAGGATTGATCTGCCCTCTAGGAGAAACCATCTGGGTAGTTCTGGAGTTATCATCCCCTATCATCCCTGTGATGCTTCCCAAGCTGAGAAGTTGCACTGTCAATCTTAGAAACACTTTACAGTGTTGCTTTGCTTTGGTGGAAGATGAGACAAAAAAAGTTTCTGCTTCCTTCAGAGCTAGCATAAAGGATGAGAAAAGTGATGAATACCTATTGAGCTTGGCCTCAGAATGCAGTGTACGTTCTTTTTGGTTCAGTTAATACTTTTTATTTCTTTCTTCACACAGGGATTATGATCTTTCCTACCTCTCCCTGCGAACCAGCATTGGTCTGTGGACTGCATTTCTATGCATTGTGCTTGTAGCCACTGATGCCAGCAGCCTTGTGTGCTACATCACTCGATTCACTGAGGAAGCTTTTGCAGCGCTTATATGCATCATATTTATTTATGAGGCATTGGAAAAGCTTTTTCATTTGGGAGAAGTGTACGCCTTCAATATGCACAATGACCTGAATAAACTGACGTTATATTCGTAAGTACCAAGTTTCTGTCTGTTAGTGAAATAAATAGGAAAATAAAGAGACATACCATTTGCTAAATGGCAATGGGTGCCTCTTCCGGGAAGGGTAGGAGGAATGTTGGGAGTGGTATGGGCATGAGAAACCTCAGGAAAATTCTATTCAGGATACAGTGGAATTGAATTTTCTGTGTTGGCTATGGGTGGTTGGAAGGGATGTGGGGCTGTGACAAAGCCTACTTTAACTGCAGCTTTAGAATAGGTCAGAACAGGAGTTCTACTCTGCTACTGCTAGAAATCAAAGCTTATGGTACAGTTTGATGAAAGAGGATGAGTTGGGTTACTGGGTCACACCTGCCAAAAGGACATCCTGCTCACTGTTGCTGGGAGAAGCTGCTCATTTCACACAGTTTAGATGAAATCAAGACAGTGAAATACTCTTTCTGGGGTTTTTTTCTTACTCTTTCTGGATTTCCACTTACCTACTTCATGATATCCTTTATGTTTGTTGCATTTGTTGAGAAATTTGTTTTGTCAGTCTTCCTTCAGCATGCTTATTGATGTTATTGCCTTGACCAACAACTAAATATGCTTTCTTTTTTTCTCATCATACTTACTGTTGCAATTCCTTTCTATTCTGATGATTCTGTGTTTGCAACTACCTTGTATGAATTACTGCTTTTCAGTCCTCTCCTATTTCCTTTTCGTGTTACTCTAGGATTCAGTTAACCAAGTATGTTTACTCACTATTTTTTAAGTTCCCAAAACATTGCACTTTGCAAGTCTAGGTTCGTTTTGCCTATGCACATGCAATGTTTTTGTCCTTCTTCACTTTCCCACTATCAAGATGCAAATTTGCCCTTCCATAGTTCTTTGGGTTTTTTTTTTTTCAATGTCTTGGTGAATCTCGTAGAAAAAGGAGACTTATTTCTTGCTTATTACCTCTTTCTCTTCTTCTACATAAATGTTTACATGTTAAGCTTATCATTTGGTGTACTTGAATTTCATTTGAAAACACGCCATTAAGTCAATATTCAGTCTGCTGTGTTTTGGTTTTTTGTGTTTGTTTTGTTTTAGTTTTGGGTGGATTTTTGTTTGTTTTTTATCTGGTACATACTTCTGTCAACCTGACTGACAGAAAGGATTCTGGTCCAAGTTTTCAAAACACTGCAGTTGGGAGGGGCACTTTTGCTCCTTCAAAAATGTTGCCAAAAAGCACGTATGCAATTGCTTTAAACCCAAACAACGTATGCTTTTATATCTTCAGTTTACTCACTACATACTCAAAACTGATGTCTTACTTCAGGGGGATTATTTTGGGTCATGTGTAGATCAGAAGGCATGCAAATACAAGATAAATAGCTAACTGCTAGAATTTTAGAACAGACAAAAGACTCAAACTTCTAGAGGCTAATGACATATCTATTTTGAAAAGGAGTTGAAGGAGTTGTTGAAATGTAGTCGTCTGCAGTTTATTAAATGAAATGGTTTCAAAATCTGTTTTCTCTTGTGCTGGTGTGCAATAAGACTGATTGAAGTTTGACTCATTGTGGGATGTGGTGCTTTATAGAAATCTAAAAACCTTCATTGGTACACAGTTATAGAAAGCTATTTGTGCCACGTTTGTTGAATTATTTAAAAACAATATATGTCAGTATAGATTGTTGGAAGGTTGAATCATTTGGATTTGTCTTCATCTGTTACTCACAATATGTAGAAGTCTGCATGTGTTTTGTATCTCATTTTGTTTTCAGGTACTGTTATTTTTAAAAACTGGCAGATCAATCAAATAGTTGTCAATATCTCACCTGCTTCCCATTCTTTAAAATACGCAGTTTGTGTGTGTGTATGGGTTAAACTTCCTCAGCAGTTGTCTCTTTGATTCTTTTTTCTCCCATCACCCCAGTAGTTCACATGATGTAAGGAGAAGCTTGTACTCTGCTTCTTTCATAGAAGGTTGGGATAAACTCTGGCTTAAACTCTTCAGGATTTTTGAATTTACTGCAAATTGTTGTGTTTTGGCACATGCAGCTTAAAAGCAGGGAAACTGTTTTTTTCTTCCCTTCAGATGTGTGTGTTCTGAGCCTGAGAAACCAAGCAATGAAACATTGCGTGTGTGGAGGAGTATGAATAAGTCTGGGGAAGATATACCATGGAGCAACCTCACCGTTTCTGTGAGTGTCTGAAATATATGTATCTGTATGTATAAAAAATAAATATCCACATAATACTAGTTTAATATTTTTTCATCTGACTGCTTTTTTGATTTGAACCTGGACTGTTTTCCTTCAAACTGTATTTTTGAACCCTCTTATTCCTTTCCATAAGGCTTTAAACAGTCATTGTAGAGGTTTTGAGGAGCGAGTCCAGGGCAGGAAATGCTAACATAAATGTTTGCTTGAGGTAACCACTTTAATCCTGGTAGGCAGCACAGTTGTCTTTCTGAAGTGCAGGTGAATATGATGAGACCAATGAACAGGAGTTTGCCTTCTTTCATTTCCTGGAAAGGATGAACAAATACTTTTAAGATGGTGTGACAATGGAATCTGCAGTTAAAATGTGGTAGCAAACTCGTTCCATTAGTTGCGTAGACATTGGTATAAAACTGCAGCAGAATCAAAGGAACTATCTAAATATTGATGGGAAGAAAATAATTATTTGAAATTGAAAATAACTATTTGGAACAGGCTTGAAAGCATTATCTTCTGAAGTGGGCATTTTATACCCTTTTTGGGGATTGTGGACGTTCTCAAATGTGTTCGGTAGAGAAAAGCTGCAAGCTTGGTTGAATATACTAAGTGAATAAAACATAGAAATTTAAAGAGTTTTTCTCTTTTCAGGAATGTTTAAAATTTCATGGCGTGTTTCATGGATCAGCTTGTGGCCATCCCGGACCATATATTCCAGATGTTCTCTTTTGGTCTGTCATACTGTTCTTTGCAACATTTTTCCTCTCATCTTTCCTTAAGCAATTCAAGACTAAACGCTATTTCCCAACGAAGGTAATTCTGATTAGATACTATTGTTATCTCATGATAAGTATCTTTTAATATTTAATATAATTTAAATAGAATTTTGTATTAAGAGATCTATTTCAAGACAGAAAAGGAAATTACACCCCAAAAGTCAGCTAAAACTTGCAAAAACAAAGATATTAGAGGAAAGAAATCAGCTGCAGAAAATTCAGTTCTTACTCTGTACTTTGGTATAGTTGCAACAAGATGTTCTAAACATTGGAGGACCCAAGCAGTCCATCTCCCATATTAATGAGTACTGCCAGATATCATTTGGACAGATAATATTGCTGCTGTTTTCCTCACTTATCCATACAGAACAATTGTTTGCTTTCCCCAAACTACTGATGTGTGAAGAATTCTGAGTGGTTCCTCAAGGGATTGCTGTTTCTAATAGAGACTAATACGATGATGATTCTTGGACTGATTTATACATTTTCTTCTAGGCAGACTGAAGTGGTTAGATCTGCTATAAACCTCAGCTCATCCCTGCAATGTGTTCCTAATGTTTAAAAAAATTATCTTTGATAATATGATGTATTGCAAATTATCTGCCTCCTATAGATTAAAATATCAAATGTATGAATATTGATTTCAGAACTATTCGGTAATGTTAATGACTTAAGCTACAAGGTACTAGCTGTGATGGCTCAGTTTCCTAGTAGGGCTGAGGGAGCAGGAAGATGAGTTATTTCAAGTAATTTGCCTGTTGTAGTAGACCACTTTTTAAATGAGACAATCCAGTGAACAGAATTACGAGGTAATTGGATGTACGGAATGCGTATCTTCTGCAACTTCATACTATGCTGGCAAGCAGCTTCGTATGAAAAAGTAAGAGAAAATACATGTAATGTTCAGTGGTGTGGTATAATATATAGACTTCACTTGTCATAGGGGAGAAATTGTCTTTCTCTACATGCAATTTATAATGATGAAAAAGCAAGACTTAACACAAGTCTTTCCTTTATAGGTGCGTTCTACCATCAGTGACTTTGCAGTGTTTCTGACCATAGTAATCATGGTTTTGATTGACTATCTTGTAGGAATACCTTCTCCTAAGCTTCATGTTCCAGAGAAGTTTGAAGTAAGAAATAAAACCTTTTGAAAAATAGAACTTTTTAAATGCTTGCAGTTTTATAGGCAATAGAACAAGGGAGTTGTATAGAAACAGAAATGCCTTCTTTTTTGCTTACAGTGTAGTTGATCAGATAGTCTCTTTTTTCTCTTTTGGATGTATGTCTCTCACCTGACAGAAGCGACTGCTTTATGTTGTAATATAACTGAAAAGAAAACATTCTTTTGTGCAAATGTACAGAAAGGAAGAATTGAATGGATTTGGTTTTGTTTTTTTTCACGTAGTTCACTTGTAACAGCTAAATCGGTCTTTTGGTCAGAGCATTGGAAAAAATCCAACTGCATATTTAAGAAACTCATCTGTTGTTCGTTGAGGATGTTTGTAGCAATAAAATCTGCATCCTATTTTAGTCATCTAATTCTTGTTGTTGATGGGGGTTTTTTACAGCCCACCCGAAAAGACCGGGGATGGTTCATAGATCCTCTTGGAAGCAACCCTTGGTGGACACTCTTGGTTTCTGCTGTTCCTGCTTTACTCTGTACTATTCTCATTTTCATGGATCAACAAATAACAGCTGTTATTATAAACAGGAAAGAGCACAAACTGAAGGTAAAACTAATTTTTCCAAAAGCCTAATGTTGTGTAAGTCAAGTTTATTTTAAATCAGATTCATTCTGCAGATCTGTGAAACAGTACCAGCAACTACTAAATACATGTTTAATTTGACTAATAAAGAGTAAATTCAATGTTGTAGACACTCTCAAAATATGTAACTTTTATAGTTGTAGTTTATTTACCGAGTTAGAAATATGGTATCGTGTAAATAGAAAGTTTATCAAGTTATTTGTTTGCTTAATTTTACAGAAAGGCTGTGGTTATCATCTGGATCTGCTCATGGTTGGTGTTATGTTGGGGATATGCTCTCTCATGGGCTTGCCATGGTTCGTTGCTGCAACTGTGCTGTCTATAAGTCACGTTAACAGCCTGAAAGTTGAATCTCAATGCTCAGCACCAGGAGAACAACCAAAGTTTTTGGGAATCCGGGAGCAGCGAGTGACAGGATTGATGATTTTTGTGCTCATGGGGATGTCAGTGTTCATGACCTCTGTGTTAAAGGTGAAAGACAGTTTTTCCAAAATACTTCTTTGTGCTTTTGATTTTTGATGTTGTGATTTAGCATTTCATGATGCTAGGAGGTTTTATTATGTGAAGTAAAATATGCCTAGATCCATTCTAAAATTACTTTTTTAGCAACAGATGTTAGTTGAATAGAAACAATGTTGGGAGGATGTAAGAAAAAATCTGAGAAAACTAGGTATGTAGTGAGTATTAAAGAAAGCAACCTTTGTCTGTCATACCTGGTTTTCTTGCCAGCTCTTTTTTAGTTTATTGAATCCATGTTACCTAAAAACTGTAGTTTTCATGTGAGCAGGTAAATGGAGAGAGAAAAGGAGTGTGATAAGGATATACAGTTACTTGAGCAGAAGTAATACAATATAGCAGAAGGAACAGAAACATCTGGTTTAAAAGGTGATCCTCAGAAATTATGTTTTTCACTTCTTGTTTTCAGCTTATTAAACTTTGTTTGATGCTTAGAGCATCAAGATCATGTGTATCATCACGATGTAATAGGGATTTTGCTGGTTGCATTGTAGCTTCAGATTACACTTTGTCTCTTAATTTATATCTCTAGTGACCTTTCAAGGACTTTATTGGAAGGAAACGACTCAGTTCAGTTGGCTTTTTGTTCAGATTTTACTAAAATCTGTTCAACTTCTGTTTTGTTATTTCAAATCCCATAGTTAAAAGGAGAAACAAAGAAACTGTCTCTGTTGCCAGAATATCTGTATAATTGCTAGTACCTATATAGAACTTTGTAAAAGTCAACTTAAGGGCAGATCATAAGTAATTTTACAAGAAATGTAGTTTCTTAAGTTTAGATAATGGAAGAGAATAAACTTGTGAACACACAGCTATAGTTTAGTAATTAGAATGATGTATTATAAATTCTAAATAGTTGACCATTTGTATGTTTTAAAGAATGTAAAGGTCTGAAAGCAATAAGGCTGTAGCAGTTACTAAAAATAGGTATTCAGATTTGACAGTCTGTGGTTAAAAAGTTATGAAGAGCTTTGCTGTATAATGCAAATAATCAGAAACAAAACCAGAAATAATAAAATACATTTATTGTTGCTCAAAAGCAAAAGTGCTGGTTGCCAAAACAAGTTGTTTACCCCATGTTTTAACAGCGAATTCTTAGAAACTGATGCTTCTTTTTATGGACCCAGAGTAATAGGAGTGAAGTTATTTCTCTTGTTTTTTATGAAATGTTTTTGGTTTTCAGTGTGAATGACTGTTATTGTTCAAAAGAAGTAAGGAGAACAAAGCCTTGCATCTGTCAGTTGCTGTGCTTTTGTTTGTGTGTGGATTTACACTGACTTAATGCTGTAGAAGTTAAAGTATCAAATGATAGAGTTTACAGTGAAGACACTAGCCACGCACACACACACCCATGCAGTAATGAATCCCTAAGGCATAGTTTTATTCCACACAGTTTAATTAAATCTTTTGTTCAAGCTTGATAGCAGTAGTTTTTATTAAGATTTCAAATTGTGTCTTGGCTGTCTTTTGCCTGGAAGTTCAGGAGCAAAGAAAGCTTCACTGCAGAGGTTTCATGCAAGTACCACTAACATCACTGGACAACTTTGTCATCTTAGTAGGCTTTAAATTATATTAAAATTAAATTATAAAAAATTAGACAAGCTGTATATAATCTATTATTTAAATTATTATAAATTTTGTCTTTGAATTGATTTTACTGGAGCAAAATTTAGCTTTGAATAATTAGCAGATTTTCATAGCTCAGTTGGTACAATGGGATTTTTGTTTTGGCTGCTCCAGAAATGCAAGATAAGTGATCAAGAGTAAAACTTAATATGGCAATTTCATGAAGTTGCACAGAATACAGTAGTGTCAGTACAGTTCCTATCAAATTGCAACATAAAGCAGTATCCTTAGCATGAATAAAAATCTTGGTTGCAACCTAGAAAATGGAATGAATAGGAAGACAAGACAGAACTGCTTTTTTAATCCAGGTGATAGCCTTTTTAGTTCCAGATTTGTTTGCTGCTCAATGACGCATATATTTTGTCTATAAGTATAGGGCATCAGCTTTTACAGATTTCACTTAAGTAAAATGTAAAATAAAAAATAACTTGGCCTGTGTCTTTCACTGATATGAACTGTTCTCTTATGCCATGTTGATTCCACTTTTAACTGTGGGTGTTTTTTCCTCCCCAGTTTATTCCAATGCCAGTTTTGTATGGTGTCTTTCTTTACATGGGAGTATCTTCATTAAAAGGCATTCAGGTAAATTCTGATTTTAATAAACAGTTTGCTTGTGTTTAACAGTGACTGAAAAGGAAACTAACATACTACAGTAATAAAGTTAGCCCATATTTTCTGAATAGCATGTAAAGTAATTTTCTGAGTGTCATGTTCAGGTATTTGTTCTTACAGTATTGTGCCTGCACTTCTCGGTTATTTCTAATTTATTCCTACAATAGTATAGCTGAGAAACACATTTTCTGAAATATTCTGGAATTTTTTATTATTAGTGCAAGGGGGGAAAACCCCAACAAAACAGCCCCCAGTTCCATGCCCTTGAATATTCAGTGTCCTTCATTAGTGTTTTATTTGGGACTAGCTTACATGTCTGTAGTCCCCTAAAAATGTTTATTTTCTTCTGGAGAGACAAAGGGATTAACTGAAGAATGATTTTATTTTCTGTGCAGTTTTTTGACCGTATAAAACTGTTTGGAATGCCTGCCAAACATCAACCTGACTTGATTTATCTACGTTATGTGCCACTCTGGAAGGTCCATATCTTTACAGTCATTCAGCTCACTTGTTTAGTTCTGTTGTGGGTGATTAAAGCCTCTGCAGCTGCTGTTGTTTTCCCTATGATGGTAAGTTTTCTGGTTTACAAGTTTGTAGTTTTACAAGAGTTATGTGTATCATCCAGAATCTCTTCTGCCTTAAGAAAGAAAGGAGTGGGAATGAAGCAAAAAACCCCTGTAGCACAAGTTGTTTACTTTTGAAACACGAAGACTTTTCATTTCCTGAAAACAAGCAGTTCAGTAGTGAATAGCTATTGAAAGTGGAAATTATTTAACTTTGTGGTAAGATAAAACTAGTAGTAGAAAAAAGGGCTTCAGTTATAGATCGAGTGTACTGAAAGTGTGTGTGAATTTTTGTTCATTTAAATAGTTTAATATAAATTATTTCATTTATGGTTCCCTTAAGGTTCTAGCATTAGTGTTCATTCGCAAGCTCATGGATTTATGCTTCACCAAAAGAGAGCTTAGTTGGCTTGATGATCTTATGCCAGAAAGTAAAAAGAAGAAAGAAGATGACAAAAAGATAAAAGAGAAAGAAGTAAGTGTGAAAACAATCAAGCTAAGCATATTGGAAATTACTAGGAAATACTCAATGAGATTAAAAAGAATTTGAAGTGACCTGAGTGTATGACCTTATATACCAAATATACATTTTGAAATTCTTTACTAAGGAGATTTAATGCTAGAGGAACAATTGCTGATAGTTAAGGAATTAAGTAACTGTTTCGATTATGCTATTATGAACAATGATTCTTATTTGTGATGAAAATTACCAAGGAAAGTGGAAAGAAGCAGTAGTTAGCACAAAAATTTTGAGGTCTTTGTCTTTCATCAGATTAGAAGAAGATGGAGAGGGAGAGAAAAAGGAAAGGGAGAGGGAAGTGCTTGAGTGGGGTTCTTTATCCTCCTTAGTCACAGAACTGTTCATAGTATCAGGAACATTTTGCTCATGTGTGTTTGCAGAGCTGTTGTTAAAGCAACTGTTAGTTACCAATTATATAGTAAAACTTCTCCACAGAAGTCCTGCCTTCCTGTATATCACCTAGCTGAATTCCTTACAAAGCTTGTAACACCCTCCTTCCCCACTCTCCCACCTCCCCGGCCTGAACAAATCACTTCTAAGAAAAAAGGTCATAAGCTCTATCTCCTGTATTCAGTTCCAGTACCTCCAGGGTAATGCTCCTTATCCCTGTGGAGTAGCTGTCAGCATGAGATACTTTGGTTTCTGATGAGTGGCTAATTTTACAAACTTCTTACTTGGTATTTACAGGAAGCAGAGAGAATGCTTTCAGACAACGAAAGTGTACACCTTGCATATGGAGAAGCAAGTTTGAATTTTCCTGTAAAAACCCTAAAATACAGGTATAATAAAATGTTGGTATTTTAAAAGTTTTTGTATCATATGGTATAATTTACTTTATATTAAGTTGGTTGTGTATGGGTTGAATTAATTTTTTTTCTCCTAAGCTTGTAACTTAGCCATGAGTAGGAAATATGAAGGGAGATCTCATGATGCTACAGTAGTATTTTTATGTTGCATTGTTCTTCAAAACTGCATCTTAATTATAAATTTACATGACCATCTTGAACAGATCAGATGACTCAATTTCGACCAGCTGTACTAAAGGTGAAGAGGCGTCCTTGGTCAGTTTTTATGGAATATTTGTGTGCTACTGTGCATGAGATACCAAGTGTTAAGCAACTAATAGCATCAGTTGAGCCATGTGTTTACCAGCCACTTGGATCTTTCAGACAAAGTCTAAGTGTGTAGTTCTTTAGTTTACTTAAGTGAGGGCCAAAGTCGGTACTTCTGTGGTACAACCCCCCCCTTTTTACAGGCAACGTTTTTACTTTAGTTAAAGGTCATTTTCTGCAAGTAAGTGTGAGGACAGAGTTACAGGTTCTCTTCCAGAAAAGGAAATGCTGGAATTTCACTGATGGAAATTCCTTCAGCTTTGGAAGGTATTTTGTCTCAGTACATGTCTCCCTTCCTGGGGTTGTATTTAGCTGTGTTGTCAGGTATTCTGCAGCTGTTCCAACACACCCTGAAGATGTGACAGATAAATAACTGACCACTTTTCCTCTCTAGGGGTTCCTGGGTTAAAAATTGGCCTTCCTATGGATCTAGCGTAGTATCAGGTCTACCTTGATGTGAGCTGAGAACAGGCAGAGATTTGGATTAGATAAATCGTCCTGCTAAGTACTACTCTGAGAGCAGGCTTAATCAGACTTTAGCAACTCAAATGAAAATGCTAAATGCTAAAGCTTTTTTAAAAAACAATTGAATTGCTGATTGCTCTCACAGTAGTACTATGATTTCATCAGCTGTGTGTATGTGTTTAATGTGTATTCTGTCTCCTTCTATCTTGTGGAGATTGCCGAGGAGAAAATGGCTTTGAAAGATTTCTCTGCAAAAAAACTCTTGCAGATAACCTGGGGTAGATTGTGAAGCTTAAGTAAGAAACGGGACGGAAAACATACCTACAGGCAACACCTAAGTCCACTGTACATGTAAATGTGTGAGGGACAAAAGTGGAAATAGGTTTTACAAATTTAAGATTTGTGAGGGTGAACTTACCTTCTGCAGGACTTGGTAGGGCAGTGGTCTGGCAAAAGAATCTTGAATAAGGTCTAGTAAGGCTTTGCAGGAAAAGACCCCACCTTGAAATCTGTCTAGATAATTGAAATTTCTAGATTTTTAGCAGTTTTAAATCTTGCCTGAGATACCAGTTCTGAAATTTTATTAATGTCTGTTCTTTTGCCCTTGATTATTTCCTGGAAGCCACTGAAAGTAACTGATTCATGAAAGCCTTAGCAGAACAGTGTAATTAAATTCATTACTTCTGAGCATATGAGTTATCTCTGGAATATTCTGAATGTCTTCGTGGTATCTGTGTGAAAAACTGCTTTAAGATGCTATGTGATTATGGTAGTGCTAGAGAGTTAAATTTTCAATTTTTACATTTTTAAGAGATGAGCTCAACTTGTGGCTGTGTAAATATTGAAAAAGGCACAACTGATGCAAATGATGAGTGACAGTAAGTATAATACTGTTGGAAGGAATTGAATACTAACCAGAAAGTATGTTTGTTCTTTAGCATTGATCCCTCAGTTGTAAACATATCAGACGAAATGGCCAAAACTGCACAGTGGAAGGCTCTTTCCATGAGTACTGAGAATGCCAAAGTAACCAGAGCTAACCTGAGGTAGCTATAATTACTCACGTGTTTTTCTAACTATGGTCGTGTGTTTAGCAGCTGTACTTGTAGTTCTTGCAGTGTACATCAAAAAAAAAAAGAGTGTATGTGGTTTGTAAATCTGAGTTACTGACTTTTTAGTTTTGAGGAACTTGAATTCAAACTTAATTCTTCTTTATTATGAAGTTTATCAATTCCTGTAAGGAATTATTTTATTAAATGTATTATTTTAAATAGTAATTTTAAAGTTACTCTTTATTTGCTTAATACAAGTGTTTACTGCTCTGATGGGCTTAGGGTTTCTAAATACTAGAGTTTATATGAGCATGGGAGTGGTTTGATCCTGAACATTACAAATTCCACAGGGAATAAAAGGTAAGTCAGCACTTTCACTGTTGCTTTATGCTGCCCTGGAATCTGCCCCTTGGTGCTCTGGGTGGGTGGGTTGCTTGATTCGTTTTCCTCAACTGATTTTTAATATATAAAAGTTAAACCTGGCTCAAATACTATCTTCATTGAATATGAATCATTTGAATGAAGTACTGGACAGCTCAGGAGTCTCAGTGCTGTGAACATTGCCTGTGAGCTGTGCTGGCTAGGAGCCGTTTTCTCAGCGAGGTCCCCATCAAATAACAAATTCTGTGTGATGAATCATTCTACTAGTCTATCCTTGTTTTTCTCACTTCTGGCTGAATCTATCAAAGGAAATAAAACAAAACATGAATATGTGGAATATCCCCAACTTCCTGAAAGACTTGTGGTTTACAGAAACTGTTATCTGTGGACTGTTCCATCACAATGCAGCTATTGCTTAGTAGTTTTTATGTAGGAGAGAGGGGAGAACATGCATAGTTGCCTTGGAACACTAAGCCTATGCAATCCTGTTGTCTGTATATGCATCTTCTCTTGGTTGATCCCTTTCAGACAACCCTGTCAAAGGCAGGCATGTTTCAGAGATAAGAAATTGTCAGGTTTTGTATAAAATTACATCTTGATGGGGGAGACATAGTAAGACATTTCCTTTTGATTCCATAATATGCCCCACTTGAGCTTAGTACAGTAAAAATTCCATCTTGGTAGGGAACTTGCTGAAACTACAACTTGAAAATAAAAAATACTGATAGCAGAAACCAGCTCTTTCAAGAGGCAATCTGATATTGCATGAATCTGGAAAATGTTACAGGGCGGGACTTCCTTGAGCCTTCATTCAATTGGTTGCTGTTTTGAGGTATTTGCTGCACTTCCTTGCCTAGTGGGCGCTGTCAAGATTGAGAGATGTCACCACTGCTCAGTCGAAAGTAATGCCCAGTAAATTATTCATCTCAGTTCTGTTAAGGTTTTTCTGTGTAACTGTTCTGTAGGCACTGCTATTTTCACATGTATCAGTTTCAAGTACTCATGCAAGTGTGTCTTTTATAATTCCAGGGGACATGGTGTGTGTATTGCCATTATTTATTAAAAATCATGTCTTTAAAAAAAAATACATTTTTGAATTTTGTTTTTCCCAAACAGATCTAGGTTGCTTTTTCTTTCTCCCTCAACCATCTGTCATAGTTTACAGACTCTGTGTAGTCCAGGCACTCTTGTATTTTCCAAGGAGTCCCAGAATTTTTCTCTTCATATGAATTTTAATACCTTTTTTTCCTTAGAGAGCAACTCTATAGATGTGTAATCTCTTCTAAAGTTCATGCCTAGAGAATCCTCCCTCTTATACTCTTTGATTTTATCTTCTACTGCCCTGCAATTACCTTGGGACATTCCTTTTTGTCCTTGGGTAAGGCCCTGTTCAGTGGCTGTGTTCCTAAGAGTGTCAGTTGTTCAGGTGCAAGACAGCCACTTGTCTTTAGGGTCTTCCTCTTCACACGAATGGACACTTATACCCGTTTCCGACTGTCCTCTACTATTGTTGCAAGTGTGGTGTTCCTCCTTTTGAAAAGACTAAAGTGTTTTCCCAGTCTTGTATTATGAACAGAATTGTTTGCCTGGCAAGAATAAAGCAATGTTAGTAATATTGCTTTATAAGTGTTTTGAACCAGGCGATTTTGCAGAGGCTGCTATGTTGTTCTTTTATTTTAAAGATGTTTTGCAAAACAGTATCAAACGAATAAAAGCAGTGGAATTGGAAAGGGTACTTATGGATGAGAGATTGACGTTTTCTCTCTTTAGGCTTGTACTGTTCCTCTGAGTGGTATTTAACAACTACTAAAATTTAATAGAATTGCATCATAAAAGTATCCCTATGTAAATACTTTCAGTGTTCTTTGTAAAGTATAAAATGTTTGAATGTTAACCTTTTCTGGCATGAACCAAACCTTACATTTTCCTCTTTGTTTCCAAACAGCCCTGAGAAACCAGGAAGTGTGAAAATAGAAGTGGAAGATTCACCTGTTTTGAAATATGTGGATGCTGAAACATCTTTATAGAACGGAACCAAGGGGAATTGTGCGTATTTGTGTGTGTGTATATATATCTCGCTGTAGGATATTATACCATGGAAGTGTGATTTCCATTTTAAGGAGCAACATATATTCAATTCTGCCATTGTTAGGACACTGTAGATATGCTTGGCATAATGCGAAGATTTTTCCAACAAGTAAGATGAGTGGTAATCACACTTCAGCTATTTATTTTATTGGAAATTTTATTTTCATTTTAAAATAGGAAGACTGTAATGAATGCTTATTATTTTCAATAATCAATATGTGCATAAAAGTTAATCAGCTTTTGCTGATGGTTACTGGTCCACATGGCTTAAAATTTTGCAATACCTCTGTTTATAATGTGTGCTACAGAAGTTTGTTTTCCATGCAGGCAGTTAGTGCTTGTTTTTTGCAGGGTATACTTTTTTGTGGTTTCATAGAACAAATATTAATATGCTGTTGACAAGAACTACTGTGTTTTATGTCTCCACTCCATGCTAGTGTTTTCTGGAATCTCTCTCTACTATTCTACAGAGTTGCCTAGAGCCCTAAGTCAGATGGTTAGTTAATATCTAAATACCCTGGGTTGCTGCTTTCTCTTCCCCCCCCCCCCGCTTTCCTTTTTTTTTTTTTTTTCTCACTATTGTCCAGTAGCAGTATGAGTGCAGTAATTGTAGTTACAGCCCCAAGTCAGTATTTGCCATTCTGGACACTCCATGTTTACACAATATAATTTGAATTTCCAGGCAGCAGTTTGGTCTCTAGGAAGTTACACATTTATTTCCACATCAGTACTCTTGAATTCTTCCAGTTTTCACTCTACAATTTTTTTCCATTGACTTTCAGAGTCTGATTTACTCAGCTCTAAGAATGAAATACTCTAAAAGTTTTATGTCTTCATCAAATATATTTCTTGGTTAATAAATGTTTAAATTTACTGTGTATTTGATTAAATTTGCTGTAGTTTAATTCTGGAATAGGTTTATGATCAGTATTATTTTATGGATTGCTAATTGCTTGTGGTATTTGTGTGTACAGTTCTGATCCTCTCCATTGTAAAGGGCATATATGGTAGCACACCAACTTATTTTTAAACATTTTATTTATTTTAATTAGTATAAATTTTTATCATGTAAATTGAAAAAAAATAAATATTCATTTATTAATGTAAATGGGATTTTTTGGGGGCTCCACTGATAAAAGATGCAATCAGTGTGCATTTATTGTACTTAACATTTTCAAGTTCTAGTGTTTAGCATTATAATATTTGGAATAATGAGAATTTTATATATAAATGAAAATTTTGATCACTTACCTGTGCAGTTTCCATTGTTAATATTTTTTTGCCTTATGCCTTAGTTTTTTTGGTTTTTTATTTGTTTTCCATTTCTTTATATTCTGCATTGCCACTAGCCCTTTCTGGATATATTACAATGGCTTGAATTAGAATCTGTGCTCATTTAAAATTAGAAAATGCTGTTTGTTTGATTTGACTTTTGGCAAAGTTGGGAGTTTTGTCATGGACCAAGTGATAAAATTCTCAACAACTGCAAAAGGAGTTGATTCTGAAGAAGGGCAGACTTTATCTGAAAATACCACTTGAGGTGATATTTTGGTGCTCTTCAGCCAAGTGTCACCTCAAGGGAAGGTAATTGTATACTACAAAAATAAAGCAATCAGTGGGAATAAATAGAAACATTTAAAAGTAGCATTTACATTACATAGACTGTTACTGTTCCCTTTAAATGTAATGTAATTATTTAACACTTATCTTTTTTTTTTTTCTTTTTCATTTGACTGAATTCCAAGAAGACAGTTTAAAGAAAGGAAATCATAGTGACAGCAATATGAATAATGGTATCCAAACTGTCATAACAGGGGCTCAGGTCAGTGGCAAAGCAAGTGAGGTCTACTTTACCAGTTTGACCAATACTGTGTAATGACCAAACTACGATGCAGTGAAGCTACAGCAGATGGTTTCCCAAAGCTTTCTACATTATTAAAAAAACTAAAAAGCACATATCTGCACGTCAGTTGTTGACTACTAAGTAGCTCTTGCTGAATCAAAGAGGGAAGATATTTTGAGCATTTTATGTAGCATCATCCACAGCACATTACTTTTGTTCTGGTCCTCCGAGTAGTATTTTACACTTCATGTTCACAATCCTGCAACAGTTTCCAAAGACCCAAAAAATTACTGTAAGCCTCTTGGATTTCTAACTCACTTGTGCTGTAAGTCAGGGTTCTGTGGTGCTGCACACCTTGTGTCTGGCTTCTACTTCAGGAGGATTAAGTTTTTGTCAATATTACAGGAAGTGGATATATTTCTAGTAAAGTAGAATGAAAACAAAACCAAAGGCCCGTAAGTCTAATCACAGTATTTAATTGTGTGGATATTTTAATCAGTGCCAGAAATACCACAACCTGGCAAACCAGTTTACAGTGACCTTTAGTTCTAGTGTTCTTGGGCAGTAGTAGCATGTTATACTTGCACTTTTCCTTTATATGAACAGGAGAAGATCTGGTATTAAGTGCATAAATCCCTGTTGATAATCCATGGTTAAGTGATTCACTGCTCATTTTACACCTTCTCTGCTTTAAAATCACACACAGTATTAAAACAAGATGGCTAAGGATGTAGTTCATTGTATGTAGGTATATATTTTGCCTTAATGAATGCAAACGAGAAGTGACAATTGCTGTGCACTGATTTTTTTTTTTTATAGGGCTTAAGCCCTGTAAAAACTACGCCAATGTATTTCCATTCCAACAGTCAGAGGAAAATAAACAACCCTGCACTTTCTTTAGATGCCTTGGTTTCCTGGAATGGAGCTTAGTACCTGGCTGCAGAGCCACCTCAGGAAGTCCCTCTTTTTTTTTTTTTTTTTTTTTTTTTTTTTTTTTTTTTTTTTTTTTTTTTTTTTTTTTAAAAACNTTTTCTTTTTTCTAATTTATTTAAAAATATGAATGTTTACATGAAGTGTAGGTCTTAATTTTGACCACTCCATTTAAACTGTCATCTAAAATGTATCACTTAAAATGCAGTTGCGTGTTTAAAATATATTCTAGAAAACTCATTCTTTCTATTGCCATGTGTATTACAGTGACATGTTTTTCATTCTGTTTACATATGCCCAAGTTAATGACAATTCCTTCCTAGATTAATTTTGCAGCTATAACATATTTTATACAGTTGTTCTGTGAAATGTTCCAAATTGCCGAGTTTGTCATCATAAAACCTTTTAGGGTAGAATTTGGTGCCTAATGGTGTTTTTTTTTTTTTTCCAACCAAGTATCATGGCTGTTTTTTTCCACATCTAATGAAAGTTCTCCCATAAGTTATCATTTTCTTCACCTGCATCTCTGTCTTTATATGGCAACTTACTAATTCTTGCCCTTTGCAAAGGCATGTCTGACAGGCTGTAAAATGTATCTGTACCAAACAGTTGTCACATCACAGAGCCTGCACCCTTCTATAGGGTTTGTCTTGTACATATGTTCTGTACATCATAAGGTAAATGGGTCATGACATCCAGTTCACAAACTTAGTCTGTCAGGTGAGCACCACAGCGAGCTTAGTTTTCTTTTTGCTTTCTTATGATTAGTAATGTTTTAATTACTCATCTAGGACAAAATTATCAAGTACAGTACAAATGTGTGAAACATTTTCTTTTTACCAGCGATAATTTATTTTATGGCAAATTTTAAGACTGTAGAGGCATACAGCTTTGAGTCAGCGTTAAGGTAGTGCTATAAATAAAGCAAATTGCTCAGTAAGTTTTAAGTCAGTTTTATTTTATAGTGTTTTTTGTGGAAACCTCTAGGACTTTGTAGTTGGCATTGAAGTTAACCTAAAGACACTTTCATATTGAATTTAGTATCTGTTGACGTTTATTTGGAATAATGAATGAGTTTGAAAATCGATACTTTTCTAAATTATTTTATTGGAAAGACACATCGTTTATAGTATTTTCTTTTCCATTGTTGCTGATGCTCCTGTGCAGAGGTGTCTTCCAGGTTCAGCCTCTGCAGATGAACTGTGGTTTTGATTTTAATAACTCTTTTATTTGAAATGTGATTACATACTGTATGGTTCGAATTTTTTATGACTGCTTTTCTAATTACAGTTTTCTTACTTTATAACCAAATCCAAAGCAAGTGAAAACATTATTCCAGCTGTAGAAACAACATTCAGTTTATACAGAAAACACAACTCTCAGACTTGTCTTTAATGTGAAAGATTCAGCCTTTGTGTTGTTTTAATTACTGCTAGAATAAAATTATCTTTTGTAACATTTCAGAAAGTTGGTAAAAGCAATAAAAACCACCTCCTGGACTCAATTCAGGCTGTTTTCCATTGCTGGGGTCAGACCCTGCGGGGCGGGCTCGGCCGGAGCGTCCCCGTGGCCATGGCAACGGCGCCGGGCGGAAGCGGTCTCCGCGGGTACCGCGGCACCGCGGGGCACGGCGGCTCGCCATAGGCCGGCGGGCGCGGCTCGCGCCAAGAAGAGGGGAGGCGATTGGCCAGGGGGCGCCGCCCCGGCGGACGGAGCGTCGCCTTGGCCGGGCCGTGAGTGGGGTGGGCAGGGCAGGGCGATGTCCCCAAACCTCTGACTCTGAGCTTCAACACAGCCCCCCAGCACCGCACCTCTGCCCGCTCCCAGCCTGCAGGAGAGTCACGGAGGCTCGAAGGCATAGCGGTGTAATTGTGTGACTCCCCATAGAGGTCTGCCCGGTAGCGAGGGCAGGGAGGGTGAACTTCGGAACTACGTGTAATATTTCTGTTGCTACTGAGCTGCTCGCTAGACTTCTTCCCCCCTCACCCCC
>VWZF01002532.1:671110-749411 GCA_013396755.1 Sclerurus mexicanus
AAAAAAAAAAAAAAAAAAAAAAAAGCGCATTGGCAAATCGGGATTGCTCCCTAAACAACCTTCCCAGTTGTTTCAGCGTCAGAGGTGCTGTTCCTCCGCATAGACTCCGCTGGCGTCAGCTCCTCCGGGGACAATTTTACATTTTAGCGTAAGCAGCGAGAAGCGTGCGCCTGTGAGGTGGAGGGGTGGAGAGGAAGGGGCTAAACTCGCCAGCACCCACATGTATTTCTTCTACGCCGTTGATTTTACGGGTTACTAGCGTTTGTTTCCGCGGACAAAGCAAATTAAAAAAAAAAAAAAATCGCAGTAGCCCAGACAGTTCTGCAGAGCCGCAGGCTCCACCAGGACCGGGGAGCTTTGTTCCACCGCAGGCAGCTCCCGCAGCGCCCGCCACTCCTGCACATCACAAGTCGTCACTGCGGGTGTCAGCTGAAAGTCACTTGCGAGAATTATTGAGAGCTCCACCAAAGCCAAGGAGCTGGGGTGGTTCAAAATTGGTTTTTCGAAGATCCCTCTGTCTCCCAGCTGAAAAATGCTTTTGCCTCACAGCAGAGCTCCAGAGCACGTTTTTGACACAGCTATGGTTAGTTTATTGTGCTCTTCCTTCGAACATATTCAAGCATGGGAGCTTGCCTATACCATAGGTATATCATTGCAATATGCACACACTGGTATTTTTACACACACATACACACACACAGACACTCTGTGTGTAGACTGTTGTATGTTCCTGTCTTCAGAGACACTTTTCTGCCTCTCTTCTACCATGTAGAACAGCAATCTAGTCTAGTGGAAGGTGTCCCTGCCAAGGGCAGGGGTGGGGTGAGACTAGATGAGCTTTAAGATTCCTTTCAACCCAAGCCATTCTATGAATCTGTACTCTCCACGGGTCTATTCAGAGATCGAGGGGCGCACACAGAAGCTGGCTGTAGTAGGGAGGGGAAGAAATCGCTGGTATTTTGCAGTATTTTCTTCTCAAGGCATCCTTCAGTCACAGAACGATCTGGTCCTTAGCTCAGTTGTGCTGCCCTTCAGTTTACATTAATGCCTCTAAAGGCACGGACCAAATTAAAAGCGGAGAGGCAGCAGTCCAAGAAGTATTGTGGTCGTGAAGACCCCAAAACCTCTTCTAGAGTCATAGAGTTGACTTACTTTGTTTTCTCCAAAAATTGACAAAACAACTTCTTCGCATTCTTTTGCAGGTGGTATTTCTGCTTTCTCCATCAGCGCTGAAATGTGACATCGAAGTTTCACCTCTGGAAAAGAGGAATCGATCTCCTTTATTTTCAGACAAGGCAAGAGCACCCGTCTTTCCCTTGTGCCCCTTGGAAGGCTCTTGGAGGGACAAGACCAGAGGCTCTCGCTGAGGACCGGAGCCAAGGATCCGGATTTGATCAAGAGGGAAACCCACGGAGAAACACGGCTCGGCTTTCAAACATTTTGCCTTGTCCTACCCCTCCGTGTCCAGCCCTCAGGGCAGTACAGCCCAGCTCCCTACCACGGCTGCCCTCTCCCACGCAGTTTGGGAGGGAGACACCTACTCTTGGTCCAAACTCCGAGTTCGGATTTACGGTTCCTTTCAAAACCAGAACAAACCCCTCCATCGTGGGGGTTTAACGCCCTGGTTAACAGTCAGAAGGTTAATTAAAACGATTTTTCTGAACTGCTGCGCACCGTCCCTCCCAAACGCCTGTCCCGCAGGCGAACCAGCGTTCCTAAGGGATTAAGGTAAAGCAGCTGACTGCAGCTCACACCAAACACACCCCAGCCCTCCCTCGGGGGCTGAGGGTCACCCACCCTCCACGTAAGGATCCTCCGCCTGGAGGGATCCCTGCCTGCTTCCCAAAGGGAGCTGGGAGGGACAGCGGCTGCGCCAGGGCGGGAGGCTCGTGGTCCTTCCAAAAAAAAAAAAGGGAAGACAGCCCGTCCCTTCCCCGAAAGAGTCCCCCGGGGACCCCTGAGTGCGGTGCCAACCCCGCGGGGGCAGGGCTGCCCGCAGCCCGGCGCCCTCCGTGGCCCGCGGAGCGGACGAGCAAGTCTTAATTACTTTGTCAAAGATGAAAAATAGCAATTGATTTATTTTTCTCTCCTCGCTGGCCATCCTTCTTCTTCTGTCCCTTCTCTGCAGATAAGCAAATACACGAGCGAAGGCGGGGGAGCTGAACCCCCGCGAGTGTGTTTCGGGCTGTGCCAGGCCCCGAGCCCCGCTGGCTCGGGGGGGTCCCCCCCGCCGCCCCGTCCCCCTCATCACACGCACTTCCATATCTTTATGCCGCATTCGTGCCGTGCCTCAGTGGAAAAAAGCCAAGTCACGACGGAAGCAAGCGATGACACCTCTCCACAAACACCCCAAACACGCCCACAGTTCCCATCCCCGCGCTAAAACCCCCCGTCTTGGCTCCTTCATGACGGAGTTAACCACTGCAGCTATTGATCTTAAATCCTTCCTTCCCAGCCCAAAGTTTGCCTAAAAGGGACGGAGGCAGACGCAGCAAGAACCTGCACCCTCTTCCCCGCTGGTTTCTCCCACGACCCCCATCCGCAGCCTTTGCGACCTCCGCAAGTGCCACCCCCTGAAGTGTCGGGAAGAGGAATTCAGCTTGTATCAAGCAATTCCCACAGCGCACTAATCCATGCATCTTCCAGGAGATTTCCTTCTTCCCTCCTCTCCTTGGGCTCACTTTTTTTTTTTTTTTTTCCTGTCAGGGAGCTTCCCGGCAAATCCAAAGAAAACCCCTCCGGTGGGAGTTCTCCATAGCAGACAGCCACTTACACTTCTCTCCCTTAAACCTGAAAGGCAAAAACAATAGCGAGGACGAGGAAGGGTGTGAAGGCGCCGGGAAAGGCATTTAAATAGCCATTTAGGATTGCGATTGAACAGCCTTTTTGTTAAAGGTAATTAGATTAGAGATGTTAAACGTTAGGGTGTGAAATGCACTGATTCAATCTGGACAGAGTACTTTGTGAATCTGACTTGCAGTCAAATGCGTTTTGCATCTGATCGCGTCCCTTTCAAGGGGAGAGGACACTGAATTCAGGCAAGTCCTCAGCAAGTGCGAAAGGCTCTTACTGCAGTTCAGGAGTCCGAGAGATGGGCAGGTCTCTGAGGAAGCAGAGCTGCTCCCCCGTGAATAAACCTGCCCTCACCCAGGGCCTTGGAAGGTTGCAGAGAAATTAGAGTTTTGGGCAACACGGAAAAGTTAATATACGTCTAAAAAAGGTTATGGCTTTTCTTATAGCCAACAATGGTTCTAAACCATTATGATTTAACTTTAGCAATCTATAATACAAAGCCAAGAGCAATATTGTACTCGCTCAGTTAGACATGTATACGAGCAAAAGCCAGATCTTGCCAAGGCAAACTTTACCTTCAATTTCTTGTATTTCCCTTTCAATTCTATCTATATACAGAGAATTGTATAGCTTTCATTCCCCTGAACAGATTTTCCGTTCAAGAGAGCATGGACTTTCTTAAGGCAAAGATTCACTTTATCAGGCTGCAGCATTTTGCCTCTCTCAGTTAATTATACTCAAATAATGAAGAGACTGTAGAAGTCTTTCAAGTGATAATTACCTGTTATTTTTCTCCAGTGAAATGCCTCAGGCTCATCCTGTTATTTATTAGCCCTACTGTACACTTTCCGATTAGCCTCCTTCCAATTGCCTGAACTCACATAACTCACTGGAAGGCCCTTGGATTTTCAGATAATTGTCAAGGTCTGGTATCCTTATTGTAAAAAGAGTCAGTTTCCTGAGAGGTTTAACTCCTTCACTGGACACCACTGTAAATAACAGAATTAAAAGAAAGGGGGATCAGGTAGGGGGAAAACAGAGGCATCTGGAGGAAATTTCTGCACTGCTGGCCAGGCATTTCTGCTCCTAACAGCTATTTCACCCAGATATGCATGTTTATTCATTTCTCCAGACATTTGCCTTAAACACAGGGCATAATCTCAATATATGGCATAATAACCACAAGTTTGAACTTCCACTTTGCAATAGAATGGTGCAAGCATATATTCGACAGAAAAAAAAATATAAGTAGATGCTAAATGGATTCCCGTGATTTCCCCATGAGCAATCAAGTCAAAGATACTTTATTTCCAGACTTAGCCTACCCTAGTCACACTTCCCCCTCTTCAGATAAGATTGTACCTGTCCTTGTATTGCAAATAAGAGAAACAAGACCTAGTGGTGCTCAAAGCTGGATTAAGAGCAGCAGCTTCTTCTAACTGTACAAATACACAGCAAGTTGTGTTAGGCCAGAAAACAGACAAGCCTCCTTGAACCCATGCTGGCTCTGTGCAGGGAGAGTAGCACAAACACATAATAGAAGGGCTTTGCAGAGCAGTTCAAGTGCTTTTGGGTGTCGTCAAGCAGGTCACTTTATCTCAGTCTGGGCACAAATCTAAGAAGAGTGAGAGGCAGTGGCTGTGGCAGCTGTGGGACAGAGAGGCTGAAACAAGCAGATCGCAGCTGAGAAGTGTGTGGCAGCAGCCCTGATAACAGAGAACAGGGCAGGGAAACAAGGATGAGGAACTGTAAGTGGGAGAACGTGGAATCACAGCACATTCACAGGGAAGGTTCATCTGCAGAAAAGTGCCTAAACCACCTGCAAAGGTGGGTTTGCTTGGCACGCTGCCTCATGGTTGAGCCCTGAGGCATCAACTCAGCTTAATTTCAATATTAATAGAGATTAACACTCTAAAGGACACTGTCTGAAAAGGGCAATTTTCCAAACTCTGCTATCTCCCTCACTTGTTATCATGCAAATATATGTGCAGGTTTGAACTCCTGATCAGAAATCAGGGAAGAAAATATCACAAAATATCACAAAACGAGAGAAAGTTGATTTTCTGAGCAGGTGCCTTGTGAGGACACCACAACTATCACACTGATCAGAGTCTAGCAGATAGCCAGTCCTTTTTAGGACTTTTCAGTTGCCGTCTTATTCACTTTTGACAGTCAAATGGACATGAAAAATCATGTCATGCACCTTTGTGAGGCTCTGTGAGCTTTAACAGGGCATCAGCAACACTGACTATATGGTCCCATTTTAAGAAAAAAACATGATAAACGTAGTAATGTAACTCTTTCAGTATTTCACAAGGCAAGTTGTGACAGTCATTTGGATTATGATTGGGAAAAACCCCACGCTTTAACTTCTTCTGTGGTCTCTCATAGGAAGTCCTAGGCTTGTTTAAACAAGACTGCTACACATTAAATTTTTTTCCCTCTTTCACCATGAAGGGTGAAATCCCCCAACACAGTGAATTGGGTATGGTGATTGCCATACAGACATAACAAAACTGGGATCCTTCTGTCAGCATGAAAAAAATCCCACCCTTCCTCTTGCAGAGTGCCAGCTGAAGAAACCCATCTGTTCAGGATTCATGTCAACCCAGTGTTGGGATGTAAGTCTCAATCAGTGAGTGGCTTGTAGGACATTCATAGGCAGTGAACTTTTAAGGTCATAAGTTAAATCTAACATTATTTTGGCTGAAGAACAAATGCTAAGGGCAAAATTCTCAGCTACAGCTTCTCTCAGTGGGCCATCTGTTTGCAGGACATTAGTAATGACTCCCCTTTCTGAATCAAGTTGGTCTCAGTATGCTTGGAACAGCTCTGTGGGAATATACTCATGGAAACGCTTCACACCTTCCCTTGAAGACTCTCATTGTAAATCCAGAGAGAGTCCCTGTTCTGGGCTCTAACTAAGCCTTAGGTATGAGAGTGCTGTGTGTGCCAGCACTGTGCAGCTGGGAACTACCCTGGGCTGAGGAGCAGGAGACGGAGATGTGTTACAGAGCCACTTTTCAGCTCCATTACACTGTCAGATGGCTCGAAGGGGCTGCAATCACAGCAGAGAATCTGGCTTACAGCTGGTACACATGTGGCTCTTATTCAAAGCTTCCTCAGCTGTTAGTCAGAACTACATAATCCCAGAGTGTCTGCACTTCACTAAGCACAGAACTATGCTCTATAATCCCACAGTGCTTATCTGGTCATGCTGAACTAGACCCGACTAGACCTTCAACTTAATTCTGAAGAGACGACCCCAACATCATCTGCAATAAAAAACTCACATATCCTCAGATGATCTGTGCCTTCCTCTTAGGGTATTTGGTTTAAATCAAAGACATTGAATAGCTTAAAAATTGAAAAAGCAAGTAAGCCTCTCCCAGCTTATATACTAAAATCAGGTTTAAGCATTTCCTTGAGCATAAATTTCCAAGTAATTAGAATGACAGTGTTCTCCAAAGGTACAAGATTCATTGTTTAAATGATCACTTTATTAATTCCTATGCTTCATCTTCTGACATTCTGGGTAGTTTCAACTATACTTCAAATCCAAATGTACTTAATGCCCCCATCATAAGAAAAATTCAAGGTGATCCACTATCTAAGATGATGGAAAACTGAAGTCTGACTTCAGTGTCAAGACCATTTTCTTACCAAGATTCTCAGCTCACTCCTGTACTTGTCAGCAAGATGCTAAGAGGTCCAAAAAAAAAAAAAAACCAGATCACCAGAGGTACTTCAGTAGTTGGTTTCTCCTGAGTACCTTCTTCATTTAGTCTTTCTTTACACTTGCGTAACAAAGCCCCATTTATTTGAGGTACTCAGGGGATGTTTTCTCACCACATTGCAAAAAACTTAGTGGAGTGCAGCTAAATACCATCATTTCTCTTCTGCAGCTAAAGAAGCACACAAAGAGGTCCAGCACAGGCAGGCAGGAGGTGAACTGGAGAGAGGAGGAACATATCAAGGATTATGTGAAAGTGGAGCTTAGCTCTGCCACCAGTCCCCCAAGTGACCTCAGACACATCACTTCAACTGAGAGTTTGAAGGAATATGGGCAGCAACCTCCATCCTTTCTCCTTCTGACTCCAAGGACTTCATCCAGTTTCATATTCCCTTGGGTGACCTCTCAGTAGATCCCAATAGTCTTGGATAAAAGCGTTTATGTAACTAACTTTAAAAAGTATTAGATATCTTCGTTTGAGGCAAATGCATGAGTACATGGTTATGCTGGCAGTCAGGATGAGATTTCACATATTTAAGTAATTAAACCAAAAGAAAGTGGTTAAGCATCTCTTACAAATACCTTTGGGCTCAGGCACTCCCTGCTGACTGCCCCTCTTTTCCTCAATAAACGCATCAGTTATGAGGGAATCTCTGATGGCTTTGCTGGGTTGTCCTGCCACTGCTAACACATGACTCCCCTTTTAAAAAAGGTGAAGACCTGTGACTCATTGAACCAAGAGACATCTATGCAAAAACCAAGAGACAGCCAGAAAGCAAGATTTCTCCATTCAAAGCAGCTCAAAACAGGCCCTCAAAGTTTTATGGATTTGTATTCATTCTTATGGATTCATCCCCTGACATTTATATGCTATTTTGATTTTTTCTCTAGACACTGTGCAATGAGTGAGGAAGCAGCTGATGTGTGTGCTTGATACTCTATCATTTTTTTGTCTTCCTGTTAGGGGAAGAAATCTAAGAAATCTTTTAGGGCCATTTTATAGTTTTAGCCCTCAACCAAAGCTTAAACATGTTTGCCTGGAGCTCAGGAGTGTCTGGTCTTACCCAGGCCATGTGCCACAAGCTTTTACACACTTGCTTTTCATGGTTATCTGCTGAACAACCCTCTTCCCAGTGGGGAGTCACTTGTCACAAAACACCAAGTTAAAACAGCCAAGAAGAGCAGAAGAGAAAGGAAACCCATGACCTATTAAGCAGGCAATTTTCTTGACTAACTGAAGAGCAGATTTCAATAAATCTCATAGAACACCTTTTTTACTGTGCCCTTACCAGCCCCTTTACAGTGCAGCCCAGGCTGGAAGAGCAGCCACATGGAGGGCACGCTGCAGAATCCCACATGGAAAAGAGGAGACCCTTTGCCAAAACAGCACACATGCTGTGCAAGAAGAGAACAACAAACAGACCAGACCCTCAAGGCTGTGGAAACCAGGAGTGGAGACACTCACAGTGCAGATTTCACAGCTCCCTCTGAGCCACCATGGATTGACTCTGACTCCCTGGATTTAGGCAAAGCTTGTCACTGCTCTACACATCACAGTCACAGAGGGTAAATGGTCCCTTATCTCTTTGGAGCAGGTTTATGTTTGTTTGGGTTTTTTTTTTAAATAATTTCTGAAGTTTCATGTCCCTTGCTCTTCCCTACCCTAAAATAATAGCCTCAACCTACTCCTTGCTTCCTTAGTGTTCTTTTCTAGGCTTAGCAAAGCTTTCCTGAGCTTCTCTAGGTCTCTGTATACATTTGTTTATCCACATTCCTCATTTCATCTCTTCCTGAAATATGTCCCAAGACAGTTACACTGCAAACATAAAATTAGTACAACTTCTAAAGCATTTATTGAGTTCCAAATGGGGTTAGAATCAAACAGTCCTAAGTTGGATGTCAATCTTCCTTAGAAATTAAAAAATTCATCTTGCTTCCAGACAAAGCTTTAAATCATATTAAAAAGCTCTCCCTCTAATTATTTTAGATATTTGTCTTCTTAAAATATGTGTAATAACATGAGCCAGAAAACTAAATGTATATTTTCAGTTTGAACGGAGCAGATTTATAAGCAAAACAATTTATGGTGTTTGGGGGGGATGACACCACTATCCATTGTAACTATCAAGTTTGCATGTTATTTAAACATACTAAAATAGATAATTCAAAACTAATGTTTTTGGAATTATAATTCTCATATTTTATGAATATGATTGCCCTTGTTATCACACTTTTCCTTTTACTAGAGCTATACCATATAAAGTTTACTTTTGCTGTAAGATTTTATCCTAAAGTTAGAAGAGCCTTGCTTGGTGACTTGTGTGTTACAGGCACCTTTGGTTTGTTGTGCAATATGATCATTGAGTTCATCTTTCACATACCTCTGCATAGATGTTTTCCATTTCAGGTGATGTAAAAGCAAAAGAATGCTGTATTTTTTGAAAGAGAAGCCTAAAATATTATACATAATACTTTTTAATGTTGTTTTGATATTTCAACCCAAACTTCCGATACTCCTAACATTTGAATAAATGTCTCAACTACTTTCAGTCCACCTTGCATAGTCTTTAAGGAAACAAGATATGACATCAAATTCTTTGCTGGAGATTGCACGTGTAGGACTTTGCTGAAACTTGGCATCTAGGTATCTCCAGGTGTCCTTACTGCAGAGCTGTAGCTTTTGGGATTGCAGCTGCAAGCACAGTGGTTCATTGAGTAACATTATGAAGCATTTTCATTAAGCATTTTTATTTCCATCCTCATATTTTTACTCTTTTTGTCTGTTTGTTTTTAAAAGTGTTTTGCTTTGCTGCTTTGACACTAAGCCCTCAGTTCTCTCCAAGTTTATATGAAAATCTGAGGGAAACCTTTAATTCACATATGGGGTCATTTAATCCAGGGTCTTGCAAGGTATGATAAGACAGAGGGTCAAACCCCCAAGTGAAGTTAGCCTAGCTGGATGTCTGCAATGTACCCACCAGGACCAACCAATAACTCCAGTGTCAGCACTCTCATCTCCCCCATATCAGAGGAAATTCCTCAGAGCAGAAGTCATTACTTCACAGGGATTGTTACAAAACTGTCAACACAGAGATAGCTTAGATCTAGAGGATGGTTCCTGTCCCTTTGTATCCAATTTGTTCACCTTCAAGCAACACATCATTACTCAACTTGGAGCAATAACATTTAGACAGACAAATCAAATTGATTTTGATGTCTAGAGACTTTAACCGGGAGAATTTCACAGAATTTGGCCAGATGTTCCTTTCTCCAACTTTCTGCTGAGATTGACAATTATTAGTGATTGTTCTTCAGGCATAAAGAAACCAAGCCAGCTTGGACTGTAGCAGATAGGGAAGCAAATTCCAGCTATCACACAGCACATTGATCCTGGGGAAAAGCAAGTAACTCCCAAGAAAGTGAAGGAGCACACAAACACACACTTCAACGCCATTTTGATTGAGACAAATGCAATTTGGGAGCATGTGTCAGATACAGGGGAAAAAACCCTCCAAAAACCAAAACACAAAAAGCAGGCTGGAAATGAATGCCCAGTCCAAGGAGAAGTAGCAGTAAGGTCTGCAAGGCAGAACTGTGTATTCTGCAGACATGATCTGTAAACTACCAGCAGCTCATGATATCAGCTAACAGAGTCAGCAATGTTCAAACAGGGCTGATCCAGAATCTATTACTTATTTTCTTTAGGCAAGCATCAAAACCTGCTTCAAAACTCAGATTTAGATACAACAGGCAAGAGGACTTGAACATATGGCCTCCCCTTGGGCAGTCCCAGGTAAGAGAAAGAGGGCTATGTGCAAGCTCAGTGTTTTCTTTTGGTGTGATTACCACTGAACATGCTGAGCCCAGAAAGATCATATGTGAAGCCAGAGTGCCGTTAACACCTACAGCAAGTTTATTTATCCCTTTCAAATCCCACAGTAGAGGGAAGCAAGCTAGTGCAAACTGCAGTCCGTAGAAAGCACTACAGAGATTAAATCTGATCTGCACGATCTCCCCCTGGCCCTGCCTCAGATCCACATGTAACACCCTGTAAGAATCCTCCTCATACTCTCCCTTCTGTTTCCATGCTACTGAGCACGAAAAACAGCTTCGCAGTGTGAGCTGCAACAGACTGCAGGAAGAGAAATACGACCTGCTGAAGCACAGGAAAACGTAATAGCATCTGGTGCTGCTTAAACCACACACTGCTTTAAGTTGAGACAATTACTGTACCAAGTTCCAGGTAGGTATTTTATTTCCTTTTATTAACTTTTCCTACCATCTATGCTCGTGTTACCAGCTAGGCTTATGCATCCACCTCCTTAATTCAGCTTAAACTCTAGAGAAAAGGGAAATGACACTTGGCTCGCTCCATCTCAGTTTTGATTCTTTATGGAAGACGGGGAAGAGCAGGTAGAAGTGAGGCAGTCTGGAAAGAGAATCTGTATTTGAAGTATTTTATGCAAAAAAGGCACATGATAGATCTACGCAGTCCCCCAGCCTCTTTGGTTCTCCAACACACTCCCTTTTCAGAGAGACTGGTGAACTGTTGGTTAGTGCAGAGCACACATCAAACAAATCAAACAGTTTGATGCTGGACCGCTTCCTCTCCTCCCAAATAACAAAAGCTGCACTTACCAAACAGTGATTGCAGACGGGGCAGGGTATTGGAAAAAATTGCATTTGTCCTCTTCCAAAAGATCAATACACTTCAGTGTTTTAAATACACAGCTAGCAACAAGAGAATATGCTGAGAAACAGATTGACTAGCAATGATCCAAACCCAAGGTTTTGACATGAATGACCTTGAAAACAAAGTTTACTCGTGATACATCAGCTGGGCATACTGACTGATGGGAATGGCTTCCATTTTACTCACAGCGCTGTATCATGATGGACAAAGAGAGGAAGTTACTGAAAACACTCAAGCACAGAATGATCCCAGAGGAGGGAACTCAGGAAAAGCAACCATGTCCTGGCAGGCCTATCAGAGAAGAATTTTATCAAAAACCTAATAAACTACCCTGGAAGTTTAATGAATGTCTTTTCCCAACTCTGTAGACTGTTACAACAATTTCTTTCTGGGAATAAATCCACGTGAGCAGAGAAATGGTGACGCTGTTGTAACAGCTCAGGCACCGCATGCTAATTCCACTGACTGAGCAATGTTTTCAGATGAAAACTGCAACGGCAGATTACCAGATCACAGAATCACAGAATGGTTTGGGTTGGAAGGAACCTTAAAGACCATCCAGTTCTACCCTCTGCCATGGGCAGGGACACCTTCCACTATCCTAGGTTGTGCCAAACCCTGTCCAACCTGGCCTTGGACACTTCCAGGGATGGGGCAGCCACAGCTTCTCTGGGCAACCTGTGCCAGATGATCTTATGATGCTGATTTTGTGAAGGTTTTCCTGCTGACAGCTCTCTTACCCACTTCCTTCTAGAATGTCTCAATTACTTCAAAAGTAATTAGCTGTCACATGGAATAAGTCAGGCGTGAAACATCTGATTCAGAAAAACAGTTTTGTGTGAAAAACATAAAATTCCATTAAGGGATGGGCTCAACCACAACCCTAACTCCATGGTGTATTCCTTACCCAGATGTCACATGTAGGTTTTGACTTAAAAATTGACCAAAATAATGGTTTAAAAGACAATCTGAAAGCCATAAAAATTGAATATTTATTTCCACCCTTAAAGCACATGTCATCTGCTTGTGGGTTTGTTGTTTGTTTTTTAACATAGGAAGATGAAAAAGAGCATGACACCTTTTAAATACTAAAACATACATCAATTTATTCTGAAGAAATAATATTCAGGAAGCCTGTTTTAGAGAAAACAATCTTAAACTACCATTCACAAAGGCACTTTCCCTCAGGTTTTCCAGAAAGGCAGACTTTTTTATGAAAGATAAATCTCAGTTTCATCGGAGTGATAAATAAATAAAATAAATAAATAAATATCACTAGTCACTTCAGAAAATTTTGATCAGAGATGAATGGATTGACATTTAAAGAAGGAGGTTGCTATTTGCACCTGAATACCATATAGTTCTCACAATTTTAATCTTCTTTGGTGTGTGTCCATTTCCACAAAATCCCTTTCCTTCCATTTCCTCAGATGGCAGGGTGTTCCCTGCTGCAGTTTGCTGGCATTTGCTAAAGACGTTGCTTTGTTCCAAGTGACAAATAAAAAAGATTGGGATACCCATCCCCAGGTAAGCTGGACAGCCCAGGGTCATTGTCATCCTAAACGTGGTCAAAATCACACGCAAACCAATTGCAAGAGCTTTATTTCTACCTCTAGGGACACAACATAATATCTGTTATTCTCTAAGCTAAATCCATTTGGGGGTCTACACAAATATAACAGCTGTGAAAGTTCTAAATGCTTATTGCTCCCAAAATTAACCACATAGAATACAGGGCAAGAAACCTAACTTTTGCTGCTTTTTCTTCTCAGGCTTTATATTAATTCCCAAGCAAGCAGTGCAGCACAGTTTAACATCTGAGTCACAGAGAAGTCCTCCTGCTCCTCACATCCAATTTTCCAGTTGAGTAGACTTTGCTTCAAGAATGTCCAGCATTGTGACAGGAGTCAATATTATTAAGAAATTCCCTCTTTTCAGTGCTCTTCTCTTTGCATAACCCATCAGAAGGTTAAAACAAAATTCAATTCTACTTACTGAATCCTACTTGTATTTCAGGCTTAATTACCTAAACTGGCATTACCCAAAGTGGATCAGCAGTGTTTTGAGGGAGCTCTTTGTGGTATGTGCCACCCAGGACCTGTGGTCTTCTGGAGTGTCTCCCACCACCACACTTTTCTCTCCTGCCACCCTAGAACTCCTTCTTTCATCCAGGCATTCTGCAACACCCAGGGAAATGTAAGTAAAAGCTGTTAATTCTCAGCAAGACTGACTTTATAATGAAAACTACTACAAACAGCAGCACTAGAGAGTGATAGTATTGAAGAGCTAAGCAAATGTGTATTAATTTGTTTGGATAATACTGGATAAACTCTGTCAATTGTACAGATTTTTATATATATATATATATTTTTAATGCTATGTCATTAAATACATCCTGTGACTATCACCTACAAAAGTGGGAAAAAAATGAAGCCAGGTATAGTGAGGAGCATATGTGAAACAGATTATTTCCTGGTAGCATGGCATTATGTCCAATGGCAATTTCCCAAATGTGGGTACTTGAATCACCCACAGCCTTGCTCCTCACTGCCCATTGCTCTGGTGGACAGATGTGATCTCTCTCAGTTAATGCAAGTCACTTTGGAAAAATCTACCCTTGTTTTGTAAAGGCTATAACATGTACCAAGTTGGTAGAGTGGCAAAAAACCCCAACCAACCAACCTGAGATAATGGGCATCCCCAGCTTCACCTGGCTGTCCTTGGAAGAAAACAGTTTGAAAAGCCTCTCAAACCACCATGTAAAGCAGGGCTATTTTAGCATCTGCCAATTGAATCCAAGGAGAGTAATTTTATTTGGGTTGTAGCTCTCACTTGTGAAAGCCTGACTTTGGTTAGTTTGCTTTCCATGGGGCATATTTGCTCTCCCTCTGTTTGCACTGATGTTTTGAGTAGTACCCAAGTGGAAAATAGAATTAACATGTTGACTAAGCTTTATTCCTCTTTAATTTGTTATCGCTGTCATTAAGAGTCTTTTATTTTACTTTGGCTAATTGGAACAGGAACAGGAATAGAAATGTTATAAATCTGTAAGTTGGTTGTTTCATGGTACAGTTTTTCCATGGGATGAGCCTTTTTCATTTATGACAGAGGAGTTCAGAGAGTGCTGGAACCTGGAGGCGTTAGTAATTCAAAGAGCTGAGTAACACCATTCAGAAAGGGATAGAAATTAAGTTTGTTTCCATCTCCATAAATAAGAATTAGTATTAGATAAAGATTCAGAGCCAGTTGGTAGACACCAGGGAACAGGCTGTTACTTACAGATCCATGTGCTGAAAAAGCATGAGCTTTTTAAATATTTTATTAACAAAACTTCATTTCTATGTGCATGGTACCTCACTAGCAGTCAGGTTTCTCCTTGATGCTTCTGTCTTTGCTGCTCAATAATACTATTAAAAATACTGCTTTTCACTGTGAAGTTAATTACCTACCTATGAATCAAACAGTAGGTGTTTAAACTTTTACTAAACCTGGAAAACTGAACCATCTTCAGGTTCTAGTCCAACTATATAAAATAATTCAAACTGGATGTTTTTTACACCTTCTTAATCACATAAGCCCTTCTGCAAATTTGTCTGCAGTGTTCATGGATATTAAAACCTAACTTTTCTCTGTTTCCCCTTTTCATGTAATGTTCTATGTGTCTTTTAATTAGATGTCACTGTTTCACCAGCATTATCATCTGCCAATGCCTGAATAAACAGAATACCATAAGATCTCTTTGTAATCTCTTTCTAAGCTTGTATTTTCAGAGATATGCCCACGACTCTATTTCTGGTTGCCTTTGAAAACCCTTAAATGCTGTTATTATGCAGTTTATCAATGCTGTAAAAGATGTAGCAAAAAAATAAAAATCATCATCACTTTAGTCTTCATACAAGTCTCTGCTTTCAGCTCTCGATCTTTCAACTCCCCCTCATCCTTCCTCCAGCCAGCCAGTCCCAGCCAGGCTGTGCCATCCCACGAACCTCGGGGAAGACACACTGCTGCAATTTTTCCTTCAAATAATTTAAACCAGGGATGGAAAATGCTAGGAGTCATTACTACAGGGAATTTCAGGCACTATTGAACAGAGAGCAGAGGAACATCCTTGAAATAAAAGTCTTAAAACGTCGCTAGCAGCCTACCTTTTTAAGTTAGCAAGTCCGTCTCCCAAACCAGTTTTTGAATCCTCTGTAGAGCTTTATTTGAAATTGAAGTTTTGCCTTTAACTGGATCACAGGAGCTGGATCTGTCTCATTACAACACATCCCACAGGACAGAATTTGGAAGGTCAACCTGAGGTGTACACACAAAAATCCTATTAAGAGACCCCAGCATGATGCTCACTGAAGGGACATTCAGCAGCAAAAGGACCAGAAGCTTCCAAGTTTGTCTGCCTTGCTCAGCTGCTCTCTGATGGGGAGAAGCAGGAAGATAGTTTTACAGCTTAGCTAAACACTTAAAAGCACTGCAGAAGATTAAAAAAACCCAACCAACCAAACAAAAAAAAACCCGACAAAACCAAAACACCAACATATCATTAACATCTAAAATAAGTAGAGCTGTGAGCATCCACTCTTTCCAGGGGGGTTATTTATACAGACTCTGGGCACAGATTTGCAAGAAGGCGGCAGGCCAACCTTCAGGTTTTATCTGAATATTAACAGAACTTACATGAATCACTTGTCAACCTTAACACATCTGACCTTGGGCTAAGTATAATGTAAATTACTTAGGCATGAATAGAGATTGATAACTGCTAGTAAGAATACTCCTTGAGAAAAAGGTTAATTATTGGATTAAACATTAAAAACTTCTGTCCATTCATTGCTCTTCAGAACTGTTGGACTTCATTATTAAGCATGGCAAAAGCTTTCCCAATGAAAAATAAACCAAAACACTCCTAGCCAAACCAGCATTTTTTCTAAATGACTTTCCATTCAACAGAATAAGTGTAGAAATAATTATGGGATAATTCAATAGGATCACAGTAATAATAATTAATCTACAAGTGTATTTTTACAGAAAAATGTAGTTTAACTACAGAACATTCAGTGAACCCAAAAAGAATTTATCAATACTACCATTAGAATATGGTACTTGGAAAATACAGGGTGTCAACTGGCAAATTTCAGTACCCTCCAGTATGGATGTGCAAATGAACATGTGTGAGTATAAATATTAGAGAATACACTCGCACACACATATCACACTCAGATGACATCTACCACACAGGTTCCTTGCTTTTGCCAATGAAGACACTTTCCTACCTGCAAATTTGGGGCAGGCAAACTTTTTATCCTCTTGGAAAACAGACGTGATATTACCATCCATGCCCTTTATTGTGTGCAAGTTTCACAAACTTATTTATAAAATGAATTAAGGGTCCTAAATTTCCTGCCGTCAAAGGCTTTTTTAATGCATGTGAAATTACACTTCTTAAGCAAGGTATCATATAATTTTGTATTACTTCATGCCTCTGACAACGGACCTGAAATTACCAATCTTTGCATTAATTTTTTTCTTTATATCCTCCTAGATATGTGTGATAGACCAAATCAGAGTTTTTAACGTGCTTTAGCAGTTCTCCCTCAGCAACAGCCACTTATCCATACATTTTAAGGCCTGTGACAACCCTTTGTATCTCTCATTGCATCTGCATCCCATTTCTGCCACGCCTGCACATCAAGCACACTGTGGGCAGCACTGCTTGAGGATTAAATTTGTGCAGGGTTTTTTGCATCTCTCCAGAATAAGCTGCACATTCAACATTTGGAATCAAAAGATCAGGAGGAAGAGAAGCAGTCCAGGACTTGGGACAGATCTGAACTTCAGAAAGGAGGGAATGCTGTCAGGGCATATTAGAAGTTCATGAGGTGAAGAATGAGCCACCTGCAGGGTTTGCTTCCGCATTAAATCTGTATCTGTACATACCAGCACAGGGCAAGGAGAGGGAAGAAACAAGAGAAAACAGACTTCTAAGAGAGACAGGTAAATAATTGCCACATTTGAATTTCAAAGTTAGAGATCTAACCCACAGGATACATCATTTTGATATTTTGTAGTCAGGCAAAAGGAAAAAAATATATTTTGTCACATAAGGTATTGCTGCAAAGAAAATTAATACTGTGAGGTGAACCAGCTCAATTTATATGAGCCGGTCTAACAGACAAACGCTGGAGGATGATAAGTGAAATTCAGCCTCTCTATAGTTTACTCTTTTCTGAATACAGGAGCACACCCTGAAGTAATAAATTTAGGTCTGAAACTGTGACTATCCCAGTTGTTAAAAAATATTTAAAAAAAAAAATCAATGCACTGATTACTGACAAACAGCTTTTCTACAACTACAACTGGACTTCACCATCACACCACAAAGGAAATTTAAAGAGGATGTGTTGTGTACACCCTCTCCGGCAGATGGCTTAGGGCATTGTAACTCCGGGTCAGAGGGAAACAGAAGTTGCAAAGGTGAGCACAAGATCTGGAAACGCGTGTGATTCCATTAAACAGGCCTGCACATTAAACAGCTCTCAGAAGCACCTGATGCCATGACCTGGAATCTGCACGCAGCAGAAGCAGCAGGAAGACAAGCTGTTGCCACCACCTGGACAGAGAAGTGTTTCCCTGAACTATGCAGAAGGTACAACTGACTCTTCCAGGCATTGTCACACCAGTTATTTTGTAATCAGCTACAGGTTATTTGCATCTTTGGCCACATTGACCATGTGCCTTAGAACAAAGGATCACATTTTGTATCAAGAAATTCAAAAGTATTTCTACTATAAGTAGTTACTTTCCACTTTTCTGCCTCAGATTCAAGCATTAGAATCCCTTTAAAAGAGTATTTATTGATCACGGTTCCTACAGTATTTAAGAGTTACAATTAGGAAATGTAAATAACTGATTGTGCTGTCAGATGAATCCCATATTATTCAACTGCTAGGCAGAAAAAAAGCCACCTATAATTAATGGGTTGTTTCCACAGGATGCTGTGAGACACTGGCTATTAGATTAACACCACTCGTGTATTTCAAGTTCTTTGAAACTCCAATGCCTTTATTAAATGACCCTCTTCAGGCTTTACATTAATTAAAGTCTTTTCAGGACATTCTGCTTCTGGTTAATCGATATAAAAATTTCTGGTTTTGACAGTTTGTGGCTTGGGCTTTTATTTATTTATTTTATAATAGCATTTACCTTTTTCTTTTACACATTTTCAGCCTTTTTTTTTTCATTTTCAGCCCTGCTACTGAAGGCTACACAAACTCTCTACAGGACTCTGCAATGCTATTCCTTTGCATTCCTTTTCTTCCTTTCTTGCCTTCTGTGGAAATGTTTATACAAACATTACACCTGCAGAAGTATCAAAAAATGCAAGTTGGAAAGGCCCTGAACAAGACCATCCAAAATGAATGTGACACCAAGCTAGAAAATGTTAGCAGATCACTGAGTCTTAGACATCTGTATCACTGTAGAGCATTTATACTTGTCAGATACTACTGTGAAATAAAAATTATTTGATTCTCTGTGTGTGTGCAATTGTCTCATTTTTTATTAGGTTCTAATAGTAAAGTTTACCCTGAAAACAGGTAGAATTTACAAACTGTGCGCAGTCTCACTTGCACAAATTGAGGGATCTACAAACCAGTGTGAGCAATGAATTCATACTTACTACTAGGTGTAGACAACAGTCAAGGTGTCCACACGGGTGGTCAAGCTCTCCTTCAGACCACTGAAATGAGCTGACCAGGCCAGTGCCCAGCACATGAACATTACTGTTAAGCTGCACGTGAGAGCTGAGCTCTTCCAACATCCAGATGTTAGATAGGACATTTAAGGGGTCTAAAGGGAATTCAACAGTTTTCACACAGAAATGAGTATCTTCATGCAAACCTCCCCTTCCTTGAAGAGTCAACCCTCAACTGTCCAGAGTGTTTCTGTAAGATGCCTAACTAAATCCACCCTTTCAGTAACTATTTGCTTGTAGTATTTTTCCTAAAGTTGCTAAAATACTTCCTTCCACCTATGCCCCAAATGGCTAGTACAGAAAAAACTGTAGGCACAAATAAATGAGCCCTCACTGGCTAAACAGGAGAATTTCCAATTACACAGAAAACAAGAAAACTGCATTATATATCACAGTGGGTTCATTTATTTAGATAAATGTAACTGAAACATACAATTTTTTAATTACAGAAATGCAATAAAAATATGGTCTTTGTTGCTGCAATCCTACAGCTGAAATTCCAAAATTAATCCCATGAGGATTTTCCAGATACTGTTGAGGTGCACTGGCACATGATTTAGCTTCTTCTTTCATAAGAAAAAATAATATGCAAGGATTTTGCCAGTGGAAGAATAAAATATCGAAAGATCGTATTTATTGTTCCTCACAGCAAGACTTTACACTTATTTTTCTCACCCAGCAGTCTCATGTAACCCAAACCCATCTTTCTTGCCTTTCTCACATTATGTAAGACAGCAGAACCTGATTTTGTTGTCAGTCTCTGTACCCCAGAGCAAAAGCATCCAAAGAGTGCTCTCTCAACTGCAGGTAAATTTTTCACTGCATGCATTCACACAAATCCAAGAGTTTGCCATTTTGGGATATTTAGAAACAGCCACCCACAGTTAAGCCCAGCATTTGAATTTAACACCTCCCAAAGCTCCCTGCACAGGATTTTCACTGCAGGCTGTAGGTCTGCTGGGTGTCCTTCACTGACAGGGTTATGAAGAGGGAGCGTGGATCCTTTCTGTTTTTGCGGACCGTGATCTTCCCTCTCAGGGCCTCTCCTGCAATGGGAAAAAGGGAATTACTGTGGCTGCAGTACAGAATCACACACAGCAACAGCAAAGATGCATTGCGTACCCTTACGTTGCATGAGAAGTTGTTACAAACTAATCAGAATTAAAAAGGCTACAGAGGTTTCCCTTGAGTTTTTCAAGGTCTAAGCAATGGTCTTGACAAAAACGTAGGTCAAACTGACTGCAGTCAAGGCTGGTGAGGTGCTAAGTTATGCTGGATGCTTCACTTCTCAGATGGCACATGACATGCCAAATATTTCACTTGTGACTGGGGAAAACCATATTAACCAGCGTGGAGTAAAACCACATAACCACAAAACCCTACTCCACTTCCTTCTCTATCTGCCTTGTGGTTTGTATTTGTGCTGCATTTCATGTAAGTTTTAACTGGGTAATGTTTTTAGCTGGCAGGAAACATCAACAGAAGTCTTCATGGCATTTCAAGTATACAAGTTTTGTTCTACAAGCTGTCAGGCTCTCTTGACCATAACACTTGACACCCATGTCCTTTCAGTTACATCCAGAGAAAATGCTTTTACACAGAAGGAAAAAAAACTAATTTGCAATTTATTTTCAGTGCTTACTAACACCTTCAATTTAAGGCATATTTTCAAATTTAGGAATACACAATACACAAAATACAAATACACAAATTTGTACATTTAGGAAGCCCATTGCTGAGCCACTTCAAACCATCATTTTAAACCAGCAAGAACTACATCCGAACAGATGATTCTCCCAAACAGATTCCAGCAGGGCATGATCCCAGCACACAGCAGTAAGTTCTGTGCCATTCTTCCATCAGGCCTCCCTTGCCCCTTTCATCTTCATCCCTCACACCAGCCACATCCACTGTTACTACTTTCCTGTCTCACTGGATCCAAAGTATTTCCCAGCTGTTCATAATTTACTCTGATTTTAAAAGCCAATGTTAATGTTCTGTTAAAAAGCTGATTTTCTTTTTGGAATACTCTTATTGCAAATATGAAAATGAATAGCAATTTCAAAACTAAGCTGTTTTCAAATTCAGGAAGGGTTTTAGAGTTCTCCATTTGGCACAATTCTCAGCTGTCTTTACAAACAGTAAACTGACAAAAGGTCCACATTATAAGTTCAGGACATTTTGATGTTTTTCTGCAGCCTTTAACAAAGAAAGCTTAACAACAATGACTGTGGTACCAGGGATAAGAAACTACCCCCCCCCATTCTTTGATAATTTTCTATTTTTTTCATAATTTAACAGTTAGTTGGAGATTTCATTATAATTTCTGTGCAGCTTTGTTATTAGGAGTCAAATGACTGACATAACACAATGCAATTTGCAAAGAATTGTGAAAATGGTCTCACAGATGATTTAAACAGATATTTGCCAGACAGAAGGACAAGGCAAAAGAAAATGGGGATTATACCTTCACTCCAGGTAGGAATTTTAACCCAGTGTGAATATACAGATTTGCAAAACAGCTACAAAATTATTTGACTTATTTCAACATCCTGCAATACAATTCAGTAAGACTGAAAAGCCTCTGAGAACTAAAATTCCACGATTTAAATGAATCCATACCTCAATCTTCCCATTTAAAGTATCAATACAAAACAACACAATAAATGAAGCAAAAAATTTAAACAAAATTTCATAAATTATAGCTGATTTCATAGAACAGAACCCGCAGGTTCTGTTTGTAAAGGCAGTTAAGGAAACAAAGCATTCCATTCAGTTTTCCCTAGCTATTTCTTACATGGTAACCACATTAAATCTGCTTTTCTGAACAAGTCTTTTCTGAGGGCTGAGGCAAACAACAGCAGTGCAACCGAGCAACAGAGAGGCAGTTCTGACCAATTAATCAATGTCATGTAGATAGAAAATGACGGATGTTCTCCCCCCATTCTGCTGTCCTAGGAGCTGCCTAGAGGAAGCCATCGCTGGGACTCAGCTGCATCACCTTGCTCTTATCACGCTCAGCTGAATGCAAGTAAACCACACAGTGCCATTGCAGTTTGATTAGGACAAAACTGAATCCATTACAATCCCTTCCCTGCATTTTTATTATCCCTTGGAGAGGCCTGAAATTTGTCCCCAAATAGAAAAAGCAGAAGAATTTAGCAGAAGTGCTGCATAAGCTTGCTAGTACAGGAGAAAATACATCCCTGTGTCCATACTGAGTCCCTGTCAAATAATATAGATCTGATTACAGGCTCTGCAGAACACCCTGGGCATGTGCTCAGACACAAATCAGTTTATTTGGGCTCTGACTTTCACCATGAGTAAAACTGCAAGCAATTGCATCTGTCACTTATGTTTGTGCAATACAATGACACACAGGGCAAGCCTGTGAGCAAAGTTACCTCTCAGTGTAAAAGCCCCATCACTAAGAGTGTTCAGGCCTAAGAAATCATGTTTTTTCAGTCTATAAAGGATTTGCTCAAACCCCAAGACTCTATACAGTCCCCTGCATACATATCCATAACATCTACTTAAAGCTTGAAATGACCCATGGCAATGAGCTTGTAATGTGAAGAACTACACAGCCTTTCAGTTCAGCTTGGTGTTTCCTCCCTCTTTGAGCACCAAAAAGACCAAAAGAGTTACCAAAGGCATCCAGCAAACAAGGTCTTTCAGGTTTTCTTCTTTCCTCACTGTGGGACAGCTTTATGAAGCTAACAGAGGGACAAGGAAGAACACAGCCCTCAAACCATTCTTTATTAAAATTAATTCTACCTATGAAAGAGCTCACTAGAATTGTTTCAAAGAGAGCTGCTAGAAAACTGCAGTGGATTTCGGCTAAAGACAGCTTAACTACTGAACTGCTGGGGAAAAGTATCTTTACAAATCCCCTACACCATAAAGAACCATGTGGTGATTTTGTGCCTTTAGTCACAAAACTGTAAGATTTTATATCGCTCTTGTTGTCCTCATTGGAGGCTGACAATTTAAACATGATGAAGTTTTCCACTCTAGATTAACTGGACCCACTATCTGATGCAACACTGAGGTCTAGCACGCAACAGAAAAAACCAGCAAGTCTCAAAAGCATTGCTCTCAAAGAGTTGAGTAGAAAGTGGTTTCCATAACCCATCTACCTTCTGAAAACTAAAAAGTGCACTGAAAAACTGAAATAGAGCATTTCCCTTAAACTCAGTAACTTATCCTTCATCCTCCTCTTCACCTTCTTAAACTGCAGGCACCTGCACAGACTGCCACCTTCCCATTTGGCCACTTCTCCTACTCAATCTCCAGCCCAGTGTGACCCAACAAGCAGTTTTTGTGTTCTGAGCACTGTTTGGGTATTATCCACCTGATCTGTGATCCCCTCTTTCCCTGGCTGGATGCTTTTACGAAACAGGCAGCTGTTTGCCAACTCCTTTCTCTCTTTGATCACCGTTCACCCTCTTCTGAAACCATGCTGAGGTTCTGCCTTTTCCTTTCATGCTCTGAGTATATTCTCTGTACAGTTTTTGTACCAAACTGACACGTTGCAACTCCCCTAGACAAACTCTGAACTAGGTTGCAAAGCAGTCTGCACTGCCAGCTGAGCAAGGCAAGACAGCTTGTATGGCTGGCTAAGGTAACATGCAAGTGACTGAGATTCCCAGACAGCTCAGGTACCAGAACTAGTTGCCACAGGGAATGAGGAAGGCCAGGACCTCCAATATGTACAGCTGCAGTGGTCAAACTCACCTAGAACTACTCTTAATTCACTACTTTTTGTAGTGGAGATCCTAAATTGTATAGCCTTGTCCGAAGCTGTTGCTGCTTGAGCCATAAACCCTTGCAGCTGCAAAACTTGCAAAGGGAGGTCCACAGAACAGCACAAGAAGCCTGTCCAAGTTTTTCTGTCTAGATACAGAATTTCTATTATCTTTCGATGAGACAGAACAGCCATCGGAAGGGAATCTCTCAATTTTGTGCATGAAATACGCACTTAGAAATGTTTCCAAAAAGCCACCAGGATCATTTTAAACTGCAGGTTTCGAAAATGCCAGATTTAGTGTGACCTCAACATTCAAGTTTTAACAATTACTAGACTTTAAAAGCCAGCATCATTTTTGGAAGTACCACTTATAAATAAACAAGTGACAGCATTCTATAGACACCATGAAGCAGCTGTAGGCAGCAACACAGACACTAAAATCTTAATTAGGAACCAAATTATCCAACTGGGATGCACAATAAGAAGTATTTCAGTACAGGATCAAAACATTCAGACAGATTAATCGTGCCAGTGTTGTTTTCCCACTTTTAATAATGCTGTCTAGGTAGACAAATCAACATTCTTTCTGTTTGTAAATTTACAAGAGGCTTTCCAATTACAGAGACTGGGGAGTTAAAGATAATCAAGGATTTTACAGGGGCTTAGTCATGTGAGTTCTGCTTCAGTTTTGCTGTACTAGTCCCTTTTAGCACCAGAGAAAAACAAATCAAGGTTTTATTTTCACTGCAAGGCAATAGCAAGAACACGAAATGCTGACAATATGCTGTTTTATTGCTAATAGAATTTGCTTGCATACAGCTCTGGGTTTTAACTTAATGCACTGAAAAGATTCTGTGGGCCCTCTAAAATAATTTCTGTAAGCATTTTATTTATTTAGTAAATTCTTGAGACAACCAAACGAGAATGATGTAATTTTTTGTTTACTTAGCAGGAATATTTCAACAAACAACAAAAGGAAGAGACTTCCTTTTGGACCATTAATAAGAAAAAATACTGCTTTGGAATCTCATTTCAATTTTTAAAATAAAGGCTATTGTTTAGTTCACGCTATTAAAAGAAGAAGAGAAGCAGTAGGGAGTCTGAGAAATCTCAGTTTTTCTGGCAATAAAATATATGGCTTCTTTCTGCAGTTTCTTTAATTTTGCTGCTTGCTAAGCAGTTAAAACATATCCAACATGCTGGTGTTATTTCATTTTATTTGATTGTACCTCAGTTTCAAGTCTCTGGTCACAGCCTGTGAACAGGAAAACCAGTTTTCCAGAACATGAGTAATAAGAGATTACACCCCCCACTCACGCAGAGCTGCAAGACCCATCCTTTGGCTTGTAGTTGCTTGATTCTGTTATCATTAGAATAGATCAAAACATCCAGTCTTTTTTATGCCTGAAAAAATAGACCTATTTTTACAACAAATAACCTGGCATCAAACAGCTGAGAAAATTAGCTAGTTCACACTGCAGAACAAAACAATTTCGCCACGGCATAAAGGAGCATTTTCCAGTTAAATACCCAACAGGTTCAGATATCTGTAAGCTCCATCTCTTTTACAGAGCAAATCAAAACACAATCAGTGCTTTATAACCACTCCAGGCATAGCCCCGAAAGCTATAAAGCATCTGATAGAGGCCTTTAGTCAGCCTTACTATTTCACTTGGAATTAGAAATCTGAGGGAACCATTTTTCTTTCCTGGGGAAAAACAGCCACTGCGCTCTCTGAAAGATGCTTTCAAAACAAGAAAACATTTCAAATACATTTTATACCAGCAAATTCCTCTTTCACAACCTACTAAAATGCCAAAAGCAAATGCTACCATGGGTACACTGGTCAGATTATTGCAAGACTCAAATCATATTATTCCTAATTATTTTCCAATATTTACTAGGGACAAAAAAAAAATCGCCTGGCATTCTGGCTTGGATCAGCAATAGTGTGGCCAGAGGACTAGGGAAGTGACCGTCCCCCTGTACTTGGCACTGATGAAGCCACACCTCAAACCCTGTGTCCAGTTCTGGGCCCCTCACAAGAAGAAAGACATCGAGGGGCTGGAGCAAGTCCAGAGAAGGGAATGGAGCTGGGGAAAGGGCTGGAGCTCAAGTCTGATGAGGAGCAGCTGAGGGAGCTGGGGGGGCTCAGCCTGGAGAAAAGGAGGCTCAAGGGGGGACCTTCTCCCTCTCCACAATTTCCTAACAGGAACTGTAGCCAGGTGGGAGTTGGTCCCTCCTCACAGGTAACAAGCAACAGGAGAAGAGGAAATGGCCTCAAGTTGTACCAAGGGAGGTTTAGATTGGACATTAGGGAAAATGTCTTCATGGAAAGGGCTGTCAAGCACTGGAACAGGTTGCCCAGGGAAGTGTGGATGTGGCACCTACTGACATGGCTTAGTGGTGGTCCTGGAAGTGCTGAGTTAATGATCCTAAAGGTCTTTTCCAGCCTATACATTCAGTCACAAGTGACTCTTCTTTGCTGTTTCTCTCATTGCCATACATATATTTCTGATTCTAAGAGTTTATACAGAGGATTGATGAATACCTGGGAAACACGGATGGATACAAAGGCTGAAACCTTCAAGTGATGAAAATGTGCATAATCTGGTACAGTTACTTTTGTCTTCAGTTAACTTGCATTGAGGAAAGTCCATTTGAAGACAAAGTTTCCCCAAAAGCTAAGTGCACTTGGAGTGGAGCTCAGTTCAACCAGCTAGGCTGATGCAATTCACCTCAACAATAGTACCAAGCAGTGCTAGTTCATTAGCAAGTGGCAGATCAGAAACAGCTGAAGTGCAAATATTCAGTAAATTAAGTATACTGCAAAGTGAGTTTGAACTGTGAGTTCAGCTGATAAAATGGAAAGACTGAAGAAACAAAAAATACGCTTAACCACAGATTATCAAGATGTGTATTCAAGTCACTATTTTAACAAAGGAGAAGAATATAAAAAAGGAAGACAGGGAAGTCTTGTGGGGAAAAGATATTTGGAACAATGAAGGAGAAGGATCAAAGAGGAAATGGTTTTTCAAGAAAAGCACCTAAATTAAGACACAGCATCAGGAAGCACCTTCTGCCCTGATGGGCTTGTGTCATCCCTGAACAAGAAATATCCCACAGAAATTAAAACTGGGATTACAAAAGAAAAGGAAATTACATCAAGAGCTTCTTTCAAAATCTTCTCTAACATTAGAAGCAATAGGTAGACAATCCAGCAATTAGCTAGACCTAAGTAGTCATTTTATATAAGATATAAAACCAGACAGGATAGGGAAAAGGATGGGAAAGGGGAACTCAAATAATTACAAAGAGAAAGGGACAGGCAGAAAGAGAAACATAGCTGTAACAAGATTTGTTATGGGAATAACTTCAAGAAATATGAGCTAATAAAAAGAAAGGAGTTGCAGCACAAGTGATCTTGAAGGTCAGCTGGGTTGTGTTCACTGCTTCAAAGCACACTGTTTCTGCAGTTGTCTTCAGAAAGTCACTGCACCTAGACTAGATCTCTAGGTTGAGGCATACCTCCCAGTAATTTCACACATTTGGTAAATGTCAAATGATCTATGTAATATGCATATTTTAACAAATGTCACTGCACTTACAAAAAATTCACTTTACACTCTATGACATTGAAATTTAATGAGTAGCAGCAAGGAGACCTTAGTCAGCCTTGTCTAGAAAGAGATGCGAAGAGAACACAAGCCAAGTACAAATGCACTAAAGGTGCATCCCAAGCAGTGACAGGGCCAAAGAAAATGCAAATAAAAACTATTTAAGAATATAAAGTCAAAGCATGAAAGACAGAAATGATTTGTCAGACAACACTGACCACAGTGCCTTTAGGAAAGAATCTTCTGGTAAAAAGTTGTCATGGCTGAGAGCTGGAAGAGGCAACTGCAAAAGCAGTTCAGTGGAGTGCAGATGCTGCTCTCACCACAGTATGTTCATCATTAGGTATGTTAAGAGAGACTATATTCCATCTACTTTAATACTTCTTGATAGCACCTCTAAGGTTTTTAACCTCAAGTGTTTATGCAGCACCCACATAACTTTCTGTATGCTTTCCCCCCACTATGTCTAATCTATTTATAAACTCTTCAGGTCAGGGCCATGTATCACCAGGAGTTTAATAACCAACCAGCAAAAATGAGCCCCTTTCTGAGCTCTTCCTTCAGTCCTGTTGATCTGTAAGGAAAAATGACTCTCAAAGACAACTAACTCACCACTGGGTAAGAGTTCAACAGTGGTAAGTACGTAGTGGCTAAGTGGACAAAAGTAAAATCACAGCATTGAAATTTAACTACTTCATTTCCTTTGGTTATAAAAAGACTATGAGAGTCTGAAAGAACGTTCTATAGGAATAAGAGGGCAAGACTTATAATTCTTGACCTGCTATATGTCCATCCTCTTGCATGACCAGTCTATGATGGTCATGAAAATACTTGTGTCTATAAAGCAAAGAATATTTGACTTCTTGAATAAAAATGTACTTTCAAGACTTTCCAAATAGAACTAATTAAAACCATTGGCAAGTATCACTTTAGTTTTCAAAACCTTACTTCAACAATTTATCACCTGACTTTCATGTTACCCCAGATAACAATAAAAACCCTTTTATCAAATTCCAGACGAAACCTATTACTTAGCCATTTTATAAAAATTTACAGGACATCAAACTAGCATATTTAATACTTCAATGAATCAGGTTCATGGCTATGAGTCCTTTAAAACTGTTTACAATTTACAGAGTAATCCCACAGCGGCAGGTACAAGCCATGCATATATTCATGATCCATTTAACAAATACAGGATAGTTCAGGAGTGCTACAAAAAGCCCGGTGCCATCACTTGACAAAGTTGGTACTTCAGAGTATTAGTAATGGTAAAATTAAGAGATTGTTAATAGCAGTGTTCTGGTCTTACATTTTTTGGCCTCAGAAATGCTTCAATACAGAAGTTTTCTCATCAAAATTACAGTATGGAGCTATACTAGTATAAGACATATGTCCACCTACAAGATACTTATGCATATATTTATGTGTATTTTTAACACGAATTTTGTACAGAGATACTTCCCAGTGCCTTGTTCAGACAAATCTTTCAGCTGCTGTTGAGGAAATTTTTTTATTTACTAGTTCTTTTTAACACTTAGGTAATTTTTAAGGTATTTCAGATCTAAATTTAATGGTGACAGCAGCGTAACACAACTATTGCTGTTCCACAACTGAATTTAACTATACCTGCTTCTACAGGAATTGGTTTCTCCAGGAGAAAAACTGTCTGTTTCCAGTGTGTTTTAGTACACTGGGGACCAGTTGAAAACAAGACCTGCAACAGAAGAGTTCAAGAGTTTGATTAAGAACAACCTTTTTGATATCACACCACATCAATCAATTACCAACACACACACACACACATAGGAAGTCTTTGATACAGCAAAACAGACTCACTGGCAAATACCTTCAGGCAGGATAAAATACAACCCCACCCTCATTTCTCAAAGACATTTTGAAAATTCCTAACCCCAAATACTCACCTTGTTGTGACAATTCTTCTCAAAAAATATATCAAAGTAACCAGCAACTGCCTATAAAAAAAAAGATGAAAATGTAAATATTATAAAGGATTAATAGTGACACTCAAGAAAAATGCCTATAGGAATCATAAAATTTATTGGAATTTCTACTCCTTTTCAAGCATTTACCAAGAGGAACAAGCTTATATTTAGGATTTCTAGCATGCTTGAAAGGCTAAGTCAAAAAAAAAAAGAGCTGTCGTCACACCTTTGATCTACTTGAGAATATTCAGCCCACTGTAACTGCATTTGACTACATATCAAATTTAGTTCCAAGGTAACACACACACCCTCACTGCAACTGGAATTACATATGAGTAAACAGCCTTCCAGATGTGCAAACCCACACTCATAAAACCCAGTCCTTGCCCTGTAGGGCTCCCAGGACCCTCAGTAAACACACACACAGTATGGGGGATGCTGCATGATGGGTTCACTCCTTGTGTAGCTAAACAGTATTTTCCACAGAAGCTCCCTGTGAACAGAGGCAGGGAATATTTTTCTTCCTCTGCTATACACACAGATAAGGAAAAAGATTCATAAATGCTTCCTGCTAGCTTTTCCAGCAGCTAATAGTTTCTAACTGTAACTCTCCATAGGATTCCTCCTCTGTCCCTCCAGCCATCCCAGTCCTAACCTCAAGAAGAGCTTCTCTCTTCACTGCCTAATTCATTAGTGAGACTTCCAGTTTGAAGAGAAAAAGAAATCACAGAATAGTCTGGGTTGGAAGGGACCTTAAAGATCATCCAGTTCTGAACCACTGCCATGGGCAGGGACACCTTCCACTAGACCAGGTTGCTCCAAGTCCCATCTAACCTGTCCTTGGACACTTCCAGGGATGGGGAAGCCACAGCTTCTCTGGGCACCCTGTGCCAGTGCCTCCCCACCCTCACAGTAAATGCTTTCTTCCTATTATCTAATACATACAAAATGTTCACACACAAAGTAGTGTACCAATGCTATTATTTAATGCTGCACTGCTTTTTTTTAGAAAACAAAACAAACAAAACAAAAAATGAACAAACCAAACGAAAAAAAAAAGCCTTGTGAGAGTCTTAGAAATCCAAAGAATTGAAATAAACAACAGGACAATGCTAATATAAGACCATCCACTTCAGTTTCACCTCTGAAATCCCACCCATGCTCACCTTCATTTGCTTTCTGCTGCCATATGAAAAGGCTAAAGCACATCAGACCCTGGGCTCAAGGCAGCTGTGCTTTTCTATTACATGTCAGCATGAAGAAATGACCCAGAATAGAACTTCTGAGTAACTACAGCCACAGCTGGGCTGAAGTTTCTCTGCTGGGGACTCTCTATCCCTACCATGGGAGGGAGGGATTCTTCCCACATCAGCCCTAGTGCACTCAAGCAAAACATGTACCAATTCAATGAGGTGCCTGTGGTGTGAAAACTCACCTCAAACAATCTGTTATACCCTCCCTCTCACTGCACCAGTGTTTTTCATCTACTGCAAGACTAGGACACTGGTTGTTCTGAATAGTAACAAAGGATGAATCCTGTAGCATGCCCTTCACGCAGATTCACACACAGATTGTGAAGGGAAAAAAAAGTCAAACATGCTTACAAAATTAAGGCTTTATCATTATGAAATATATAATCTGAATAACAGCTAGGCCATCCTGGTGTTTTTCCTCTCTAATGTAAATCCAGGACAGATTTCGCAAAACAGTGCAGAGTACAATGTGCTAAAGCAATAAAACTGCTAAAGTACCTTTCAACTAAGGGCACTTCAGAGAAGCCTGGTAGGTTCCAAATTTCAATGTGGCCAAAGAGGTAAAAAAATGCCCAAAACTACGGAGACACCAACAGACCTTCATGACAAATGAGCATCAGACAGTGTAAACAGTGACTCTCCATCCCTTCAGAAAGGTCCTATCACTCAATGTTGAGAATCTCATTCCCAAGTGAATTACAGCCTTGCCTCTAATATGCCTTTTTGAGTAAAGATTGAGAAGGTTTTGACAAAGGTTTATTGACCCATCAGACTACTTTTATTGATGCATAATGTCTTCTGGACGTTAGTCAGAGATCTACCAAGTCATGAAAATATTTTTCAATCATCAGGTCAGTGCAGCTGGTATGCTTACAAATAAGACCTAGGACACGATTACTGCAGAAAAACAAGGTTGTGACAAAAAAAAAAAAAAACACATCGAGGAGAAAAAAATCTGGCTTCCAGAGAAAATGAGGCAATCAAGGGACATCTTGGATCAAAAAGCTAAAAGCTCCAAGCAGACAGATGCTTGTAAGACAGATATAAGTAATTATACATTTGGTAACGAGGTAACAGAAACACCCTACATGCTACCCTGAGGAAATGTCCCCAGATTACTGTTTTTTGGGATCAAGATCAGGTTTAAAGAAACTCAGTTAAAAGCTGCCTCCTGTGTTCAGGGAAACAGGATTTGTACCTTCTGTAAATGATTAGGATAAATAACCACTTTATTCTTTACTGTATCAATGGCTTCCCTACCTGAAACAACCTGAAACGCTGACTTTGAGTATCTAATCAAGGGGTAGTAACAGTAATTATTATCCACCTCAATCAGAGCTCCAGGGATTACAGAGTTCTACACTGATTTCTTTTTGTTATGTTCTAAAATGGATATATGTCCTCCAATATTGAATACTGAAATAATGGTTGAGCCAAAAGAAAGGAAATAAAGAAAAATATAATTCCTCATGTTCCTAAGGATAAGCTCCTGTGAACAGCTTCAGCCATTTCTCAAAATTATGTCAAAACTGGGCAGTGGAGGCATCCCAAAACCAAAACACACACTTTGGTATTGTGGCAACAGGCAACCCCAGTCCTACACAGCAAATTAGAAATTTATGTTTTAAGTTAAATAGATAGAGGAGAGTGGGGGGGTGTTGGTCTTGAGGAAACGGACTCAAGTTGTGCCAGGGATGGTTTAGATGGATATCAGGAAAAACTTCTACACCAAAAGAGTTGTCAAGCATTGGAACAGACTTCCCAGGGAAGTGGGGGAGTCACCACTCCTGGAGTGGTGTCAAAGTCATGTGTATGTGGCACTTGGGAACATGGTTTAGTCCTGGACCTGAAGTGCTGAGTTAATGGTTCAACTCAATGACCTGGTCTTTTCCAACACAAACATTCTGTGATTCTATGCCTCTGGAAAAGTATCATAGAATACAAAGATGCAACAATTTATTAATTTTTTTATTATTTACTATAAGCCAAAAGCTTTATATAAAACAATAGAATTTCTACTTCTACATGAAGCAGCAGGAATGAGAGAATATTCTGAGCTGGAAGGGATCCACAAGGATCATCGAGCCCAGCTCTTAAGTGAATGGTCCATATAGGGATAGAACCTCCAACCAACACAGCTCACTGGTTTGGTCTTCCTTGAAAGAGCTGTGCAAAACTAAAATCTCTGACAGCAATACAGAAATCTGTTTCTATCTGTTTCTCAAAAAAACCCCACCCAAAACAAACCAACCACCACCTTAAGGTGTGTTAGTGTAAGCACTGCACCCTCCAGAAAGGATCTGCTACCCGACATTAATGTGCTGGGGAAAGGAAAAAAGAGCCTGAAGTAAAGTACATGCAGATGATGTTTATCTACAATCACTGGTCCTGTATACTTAAAACAAAATCTCACGAATCTAAAACCCAACACAAATAAAAGTTGAAATACTTGATACTAATAAACTAGCTCTAAAATGTTTCATTACTACCTTCTTTTAAGGAGTTTATATCTTCCCTTGCATCTTAGCTTCTTCTCTTTTTTCATTCATTACTTGGTGTGTTTTTATGCTGAAATGCACAATACACACATTTTATGTTTAAGTGCATTTCAGTGAACTAATTCTGTAAAAGTGAAGTTCCAAATATTTTCCTTTCACTTTCAAACACTACCACAAATTGCAGTAGCTAATAATAAACACAAACATCTATTAAATATGCAATGCTACAAACAAAGAGATTACCAATGTTTACGGCTTGAAGGAAGATTAAGTCCTCCCCTCTTGTTGTATAATTTATTGCATGCAGCAAAATATGAGGGGAAAAAAAAAATCACTGAAGTGGCATACTAGAAACAATCACATCACAAGCATATTAATATAAAATATAGGGCTGGCCAGATTTTCATTAAATGTGACATCTTTTTTATAAGAAATCAAATTTAAGAAAAGAACAAGCAAGTAACTCCCCCATAAATTCTAGATTATGCTTTACAACTACTGCCTTGGTTTCTTTTTCTTCATTTTTTTTCTTAAGCATAATGATAACAGTTCTTTCTCCTGCTGCAACTTCCCTCATCTTTTTGCTCCACCTTTGACAGCTCATTTACAACTTCACCAACAACTAATCAGCAAGAACTTAAGCCTTCCCTGGAAAAAATCTTTCAGATGCCAGTCTCTCGAATACCATGAAAGAGGAAACCGAAAATAATGACTTCTAAACTGGTAATAACTAACTATAGCTCCAGCCTGACACATGCTCTAACCTCAAAGGATGTTAAATATTAGGAAACACAACCAAAATATTATTCTTCCTGTTCTCAAGTAACTTGCCAGTAGAAAAGCCAAGCCATGAGGACAAAAACTCCAACTCCAGAAGAAAGTCAACATATTTACCCAAGGAACTAACAATGTTAAATAAAGAAGGAAGGAAACATTTAGGAATAGATACACATTACTGAGACTGCAAAGCAACATCCTATAAAGCTCAACAAAGAGCTCACTCAACTAAGAATAAAATAGTCCTGAAATTAAAATAGCAGCCACTAACTTCTGCCTGATTTTGGCCAACCCACTTTTTGATGAAGAGTTCCTGCAGCTTGAGGTCTTCATCCATCACCAAGGGTTTCCAAGGTGTTCATGCAAACGCACAAAACCCCTGTAAATTACGCATGTCCTCTCAATAGGATTCACTTGTTTTCAACCTATTTTTCTTCCCCACCTGACAAATAACTGAGACTATTTTTCTCCCCATTTATTTGAATAACATGTTCCAAATATATTAAAATCACAAAAAGCTTTAACATCTGTAATAAATGAGTTATTAGTACATACTATTTATATTCTTCCACTTAGAGCCCTTAGCTAAAATAGGAAAAAGAATCTAAATTTTAATTCAAATACATCTGAGTACTAAGGCTTTTTTCCTAAAGAAAATGGCTGGCTGTACATGCAGCATTTTAACGGGACAAAACAAATGAGACTGCCCGGTTCTTTATGAAAACTCAAAAGCAACCTTACCAATTCACTTAGGAGCAAGGAAATTAAAAATTATCATCATCTCTATCACCCACAGTGAGTAATTTATCATTCTTGCTCTTCACTAGTATCATGTTCCAACAGTGAGTGGCTACAACAAATACAATTAGACAGCTGGCCACAGAAGTGGGAGATAATGTGCTTTTGATGGAGTTTATCCAAGCATGGAGATGGAATGTTTGTCATCCATGCAGCAGAGTTGCTGCGTTTTTATCACAGGGAAAAGAAACCCCTGGCTATTAAAAACCAACGATTTTGTGTTTTAAAGATCAAGAATTTGGAGATCACTGCAGAGGAAGCTACAGACAACAAACGAGAAGGAGAAACCCTGCTTTGTAACATGGTGGGGTAGTATTTCCTTTACTCAGGCATTCAAGGTGTGTTTAACCGTGGTACCCAAAAACAGATTTCCAACTTAAAAAATTCAGATTCTCACCTAATGTTGTAACCAGACTCCTATGTCAATATTTATTGTTGGCTTTCAAGAGGAAGGTTGGACATTAAAAAATGAAACCATCCAAAATTTAAGAAGATTTTAACAAAGATTTTTCCTCAGTCAGAATGATTTTCTCTAGTCAACTTAACTTGCCTTTCCTTCCTGAAGGTTTTAATACATCAGTCACGTCCCCTGGTTCATTATCCTTCTTCCACCCCCTTCCTCCCTCCCACTTTTTATACACATCCTCTGCTCTTTGACAACATCTCCTGGGAGCAATGAAGAGGTACTGCCATTTTCCTCTCAGGGGATATTGTTATTCAGCAAGGAAAGATCAACCTTGATGGACTCACAGGGGAAACGCTTGCAAACAAAGGAGAAAGTTTGTCAATTGATTTCTATGCTGAGGGTAATCACCATTATATTTTATCTCAAAAGCTCACACAGTGATCAACTTGGAATACAATTAATGGAGTATTTTTCTAGCAGCATCTACTAACTGATATTAGCCAGATGTCTCATTAAAATCCACAGTGACAAACCCTAGCTCTTTACTAGCAAAATGCACTTTTGCAGGCTAATTAAGGGGTTTTTTTGGCCATTATGTTTGTAAGACTGAAATCAAGTCAACTTTGGCATCTTTTCATATAATGATTCCATACAACCGTTTCATGCTTTGAAATTCTTCAATCTTTCAAAGCCGAAATAATGATAAATAAAACTAATGCTAAAAGACACTACTTTGTGGCAAGCTATGCCAGGAATAAAGGAAAAATTAACAGAAACAATGTGTGCTCTGAAAAAATCCTGAACTACCCCCTCCCCATAACTTCTGGAAGACTGAGCACCACACACAAGGTCATATTTAAAACATTTATTTTTGCTCAATCATTTCACATTTCTCGGGTTTATTAGGATTTTTTTTTTCTTGAAGACTTACTAACTTCTTGAACATCTGGAAGCAAAAGCTATTTAAAGCCTTGGGCATTTTGAAAGGATATGACTCAATACATTACAGGATCATCTGCAATACACTCAAGATGCACCTACAGCAAGATACGAGTCTGATCTCTTAAAAGCACAATTTAATACTCTGATAGGGCTTTTTTTTGGTCTGAAATTTTTGAGAGTGATTTCAAACAATTTATAGGTGAAAGGACACACAAATCAGATGTGTCAATGCTATGCTCCTATGTTTTATGAACTGCATTGTTCTTCTGTTTCACACAAGCTCATCACAATGTCTGGCTTGACATCCTTAGTCCATTTAACCCCAAGCAGAAAAAAGCTTCCTGTCTACTGGGGGAAAACTAAGGACAGATTTTAGAGGGATTTACCATCTTTTTACATGGGCTGATAGTGGTAGGACAAGGGAGAATGGTTTTAAACTAGAAGAGGAGAGATTTAGATTAGGTGTTAGGAAGAAATTCTTCCCTGTGAGGGTGGGGAGGCCCTGGCACAGGTTGCCCACAGGATGCCCCATCCCTGGGTATGTCCAAGGCCAGGTTGGAAGGGGCTCTGAGCAGCCTGGTCCAGTGGGTGGCATCCCAGGCCATGGCAGGATGGAGCAAGATGACATTTAGGGTCCCCTTCCAACCCAAACCATTCTGACATTTTGCCACAGAAATGTGAAGTGCAGCCTCTCCTGCCTGAGGGATCCCTGGGGTGTCCCAAGTCATGGTTGGAGCAAATGTGACAATGAGTTGGTAAAAAAACTGTATTATGGTCCTGATTCCTGCCAGACTGTACACCTTCCTGTCCTCTTACCACAGACATGCACACAGGCTGATGGGAGGAAGACGCAGACCCTCTTGTGGCTGTTGCCTCCAGGGCTGTCAGCTCAAAGTTTAGGTCTTCAGCAAAAATACTTAAAAATGTTTGCATTAAAAAAAAAAAAAAAAAAATCACAAAAATCGTAAGAGACAAAACCCTAGAACTGTGGGAAATACAAGCAGCTTTCTCTTTTGTGCAGAAAATGAAAAGCCAGTAGAACAACAAAACCGATGCAAACAAGAAAAACATCAAATATTATTTTCAAAGGACAAATTGCAATCTTAAAGCATCTCCTCAAAAATTCTCAACATAAATAATGGACTTTTATTGTTCATTTACTGCAAGGTTAGGCAGCCTGATATGATGGATGAACTGTCAACCCTCAACTAAACTTCTACAATCCATCATAGAAAGAGTGGAAATTTCACTCAAAATGTCAATAAACCTAAATGATGAAGTGCAAAATACTTTACAGCATTCTGATCATTTTTTAGAACCTGCATTTGCTGCAAAATTTCAGAAACACTGCTCTTCCCCCACTTCCCTCCCCTGCTCCCTGGGCAAGTCATAAAATGCAGGTATACGTCTTGATTTATAAGTCACTAATACCATAGAATCACAGAAGAGAAATGAAGTTTCTGTAAGAGCCTAGTGCTTGGGAAAATAATATTTATAAAACAAGCTATTTCACTTTACCCAAACATAAAAGATGGACAAGATGTTGCAAAGATTTCTGTTTAATCAATTATTCAAATGTGGCCATATTCAGAAAATTAAACCAGAGCTCAGTGGAGCTTGATCTCAAATCAAATCTGACCCTGCCCTGAGGCAACTAGAATTATCCTATAATTCTATGACAACTAAAAACAGGAGGGTTTTTTTGTCTACGCACAATAAAACATACAGATTTCCAGTTAATAAAACCCAACATATTACCATGTCTTTACTTAATTTGGTGATAATAATAAATTTGGTAGCAATAAAAAAATAAATCTGAAGTATTTGTACACACCTACTGGTTCAAAGTGATAACAATAATTTAAACTATATACATGGGAAAATTTCACTTTATAACACCAACAAACTCTTATGCAGACTGTTATACAGCAAGAACATTGGCAAACGCAGCAGTATGAACTAATACACAGACTTATCCAAGACCAGGAATTACACGGTTTGATGTTGGTATCCAAGATTTTGTTATCAGCTGAAGTGGTTTACATCATAAGGAAACATATTCTTTGTGTCTGCATCAGAGGAAGCCTGCATGTCCTCTTCATATACACATGCAAAAGCCAAATAAACCAGTTATGGCAGATTTAGTCATTGTATGTTAAAAATTAGCTGACAATTACCCCTTTAACTTGATCCTGTGATGTGACTTGCAGCTAAGCATGAAACTACCAGTAGGAGTCTTACAGTACACTACACTGCAAAAAGTTTAGTTTTCACTTCAGATCTTAGAGCCTAAGGTAAACTTTTATCAAATTTGATGTGGCTATTTTAATAAATTGGTAGAAAGCATTTATAATTTGCATTGAATGTAAAGGCAAATTACCAAGATAATAAAATCTGTAAAAGTTAGGCATCCTGCTTTTGCTTATAATGTAGTCTTTAAAAACTCAATGCTTTACTTTCCAAGCTAACATCAGATTTTCTCATCTGTACTTCCTCTTTATCCCAACTGTCCTATATAAGGGCAACAGAACAAAAATCCTTCTATTTGATTCTCTTCTCCCTTATTCCATCAAAAGAAGCAAGCTGTGGATCATAACTAAGTCAAATCAAAAAGGTATCCTCACAGAGGCATCAATCTAAACACTTAAATGTTCATGATGGAATACCTATTTTATCTTAGCTTTAAACACATTCCTAACACCTTTTTTCAGAAGTCACTCACACCCTTACAATGAAGTTTATTACATAAAAATACTTTGGCATCTTACTGATGTCTACTTCGAAAATGGAACACAAAATACACAACAAATTGTATGAGCCCTTGCTGGAAAAAAATAAGAAACATGTTTCATGAATCAAAAAAAAACAGTGTCTCTCTCTCTTTTCTCATAACTACGAGATACTAAATGAAGAAATGACAAAAAATGAGTATTTATGTAAATTCATCCTGAACAATGTAGGCACAACTTCAAAGACACGTTTGAAAGATGCCCTAGCATTGTTTTCATTTAATTCTAAAGCTCAGACTGAAAACTTTTTTCCTTTTCTTTCTTTTCATATTGACTAATGTTTGATAGACAAAAACTCAATCAAGTGAGATCACAGACACAGGTTTGCTGAGATTCTTCACTCTATTTCATGCAGCATAATCTGTAAAACTACGATGAATAGCTTGTGACTCCCCTCCAACCAAATTCCTCAGCCTTTCTGGAATTAGTGTTCTGTTGAACTAAGTCACATTAACTTACATAAAATGCAAATATTATCTTGCATACAATAAATAAAGCACACACAGTAAAACCCCTGGTTCTTAGATTCTAGTGCTGTATTTGTTCCCCCCAGCCTTCACATGTAAAGTGCATGAATCATCCTGTTGGAGAAACCGTGTTTGCCATATGAGCTGCTGTGTTTAATACATTAGCTATAATCTAAACCTTTCCCATATCTACTTTGTTTTTCACATTTTTACTAAACTCAGAAAAACTCTTCTGAGAATAGTGACTGCATTATTCTTGATGAAAGTGGAAAACAACATGCCTGAAGAGAAAACCTGTATTTCAGAAAATGGGCTAGAGAATAAAACAGAATGACCCCAGTCCTACAGCTCCTTACCTTTTCCTTTCCTCATCTACCTCTATTATCCTGTAACACCATTACTGGAGTTTTACATCCATCTCCCTTTACAGAAACGGCTCATTTGACACCTCTGTACTGCAGAAATGAATGTTTCAAGGCAAGGACCGATGATAAATGAAGCATAATTAATGCATTGTCTCTTACAGTGCAATACTGACCATATCTATATATATATATATATGATGAAACTAAAATTGTCTTACCGTACACTTTGTGCTCATTGTAATGCTCAGGGTGAAATCTGAAGAGAATTCCAAGTCCAGAGTGGATGCAGTATTACAGTCTATATGCTGTCAAAAAGAATAATAAAATTCTGTCAGTGACAGCGATAAACGTCAATTAAGATCTCCCTTTGGATGAAGGTTGTTCAGATGCTCCTGTAGTAAGACAACTCTTACAGGGTAATCCTATCCAGCTCTCCAAAAACGGGAAGAGACTTAAAATCCACCTAATCCTATGTGACAAAACACCTCAAACTGCTCTTCCTCATATGCCTGAATAACTACACACTTTTGACCATCACTGGCATCAAACTAGACATAGTAGCTCGTTCTGTTCAGGGAAGTTGCTTCTTGGTGATAGCTGCCTATTGTTGAGTAAGGAGCTCTCACAGGCATCTTTACCTGTTTCACCCCTTGTTCATGCAGTCACATAGGAAACTATAGCAGGAGACTGATATGGGTTAAAACAGGACTTTTCATTTGCCAGACTGGTTTGTATTGAAATACCAAAGCAGAACAGAGAAGAAGCACAGGGGAGAGAGAATTCCTTTGCTAGGATAATAATTATAATACTGTCAAATCAAATTGCAACTTGCATTTCAATATTCTAAGTTTTTATTTATATATCTCAATTCAGATCTTTCATAGAGCAATAAACTTCAGTTGTCAGTTGTTCATAAATTTCCACCACATTTTTTCACTGTTCTTTAGTTTACATACTCAGCTACAATCCTTTATTCAATGATTTCATATACCACTAGAGTTAAATGTCATAGATATTATTAATTAATTGCTGTAGGCAATCCCCCCTGGAACACAAGGGTAACTTCTTGAGCCAGATAACAGGCAACCCAACCAGAGAGGAGGTGATACTGATGGTCACCAATGTAAGCAAACTAACTGGGGACATTAAGATTAGAGGCAGCCTGGGTTGCAGGGATCACGCACTGATGGAACATGCAGTCCTGAGTGATATGGGTCAGGTAAGGAGTAAAGTTAAGCCTCTGAATTTTAGGAAAGGGAGTGGAGAGAGCTGGCAGGTATTTAAGGAAATCTTCCATAGAGTGCAAGAGCTGGCAATCGTCAGGAGCAAGAAATCAGGCAAGGAAGGTAAGTATGGCTGGGGAGAAAACTCCTGGGCAAACTAAAGGGAAAGAAGGAAAGGAAACCTGGTAAGAGTATAAGGATGAAGGTCAGTTGTGGAGGGATGGGGTGAGGAAGACCCAGGTGGAGTTGGGTCCTGAACCTGGCAATGAACATAAAGAATAACAGGAAGGGCTTCTACAGGTACATTAACCATAAAAAAAAGGTCAAAGAAGGGCCAACCCCCTTGATAAACAGTGTTGGTAAACTGGAAACAAAAGATGAGAAGACTGAGGTCTTTTATGTCCCAGTCTTCAATGGCAACCTCTCTTCTCACACCTCTCCAGTGGATGGACAGCAGGATGGGGACTGGGGGAGCAAAGTGCTTTCCACTGTAAGAGAAGATCAGGGTCATGACCACCTGTGGAACCTGAATGTACATAAGTCTGAGAGGGCTCCAAGGAGATGCATCCCAGAGTCCTGTGGGATGTAGGGCTGATGTAGTTGCCAAGCCATTCTCTGTGGTATTTGGAAAGTCATGGCAGTCAGGTGAAGTCCCAGGTGACTGGAACAGAGGAAATATGGTGCCCATCTTTTAAAAGGGTAGAAAGGAGGACTCTGGGAACTACCAACCTGTCAGCCTCCCCTCTGTGCTGGGAAGATCATGGAGCAGATCCTCCCAGAAGCTCTGCTGAGGCACCTGGAGGACAGGGAGGTCATCTGGGACAGCCAGCATGGCTTCACCAGGGGCAAGTCCTGCCTGACTGGCCTGGTGGCCTTCTGTGATGGGGTGACTGCATCAGTGGACAAGGGAAGGGCTACAGATGTCATTTATCTGGACTTGTGTAAAGCCTTTGACATGGTCCCCAACAACATCCTAAACTGGAGAGAGATGGATTTGATGGATGGACTGTTGGATGGGTAAGAAATGGTTGGATGTCACCTCCAGAGGGTCATGTTCAGTGGGTCAGTCCCAATGGACACCAGTGACAAGTGGTGTCCCTCAGGGGTCCATACTGGGACCAGTGTTATTTGGTATCTTCATTAATGACAGAGATGAGGGAACTAAGTGCACTCTCAGCAAGTCTGCAGATGACACCAAGCTGAGTGGTGCAGGTGACACACTTGAAGGATGGGATGCCATCCAGAGGGACCTGGACAAGTTACAAAAGTGGGCCTCTCATGAGGTTTAACAAGACCAGTTGCAAGGTGCTGCACCTGAGGGTGGGCAGGCCCTGGCAGATTGCCCAGAGAAGCTGTGGCTGCCCGATCCCTTCAAGTATCCAAGGCCACATTGGATGGGGCTTGGAGCAACCTGGGCTAGTGGAAGGTGTCCCTGCCCATGGCAGGATTTTGGAACGAGATGATCTTTAACTTAAAGGTTTTTATGATTCTTCATGCTGCCTCACCTTTCTTTAGGGAATGTTTTGCCTCCCTGAAAAATTACATTGTGAACTAAATAAAACAAGCAGTACTAGATCTGAGCAAACACACCAAAGTATCTTCTGTAATAATCATAATGATAAATTGGAACATTTTTAAACCTTCCCTACCAAATATAGTCCATTTGCTCTGTGAAATAGTTATTGATTAAAACAATTTACCTATAATGCCACTGTTGCTCAACTCATCAATTTTACTACTTTGCATTGTAACTCCAGTAAACGAGCACATGCATTGATTTTAGGTTATTTTAAAAACCATGATAGCTAATGAGAACAAATGGGTATAAAGCCATTAAGCATAACAGTTGGGCTATATGCTGCATGATGACAAAATCTGCTAAGCATGTACATGTGAGTTGGACAGTGATCCCTCATGACAGCATGTATTAGAAAGGGACATGTATGCACTATTACCAGTAAAGCATTTTGCTTCTGAAATGACCATGGCTTATAAACTGCATTGGGCATGTTTAACTTTACTTATTGTTATCAACACTCTTCAGGTTAAGACGTTGTTTTAATTTATATGCTTGCCTAACAAACTAACAGAGCGCAACTTATGCAGGCAGCTGTTAATTTAGAGCATACTGTATATTCTTTATTTTCTGTATCCTAAATCTGACCTATCTGCAGTAAGTATTCAACTACAGTCCTGCTTGAACCAGAATACACAAAACAGTATAAAAAAAAAACATCAGGTGAGAAAAGCGCTCTACACTCACTCATTGCACCATCAAACCTGTCAAATGGCAAACCATTCTTGATCTCAGAACCTTTGTTTTGTGCACACTCATTCACTAAGGCTGGAATTTATCTTTCCTATAATGACAGGGCTATAAAGTGTATTTCAACAACTGAGGTGATCACTTTGCTCTCTCCTTACACCCAAGGAACACAGACACTTGTATGCCTCAAGTCACACAACTTATTATGGATATCTTTCAGAAGCAGTCTGGTCAACAAGCTCAGAGAATATGTAAGACACACCTGCCATGATTCCATCATGTATGAACAAAGAATCCTGAAATAAAAAGAGTAGAGATGAACAAGACTACCAAAGCAGTGATTAAATTGAAAGAAACATCAGTCTCAGCACTTCTTTCACCTGAATACCTGATTTAAAAAACCTAATACCTTTAAGTCTTCTGTGTAATAAAATAAGACAAGAAAAGCTTGAGCAACTTGCACCTGGACATGCTTACAACCAAACTGCACTTCACTTCTTAAAATACATTTAAAGAGAAATTACTTCCTCACTAAACAGGTAATTGCCACTGAGGGCGGTAATATTACTGCTTTGAGCACTTTACAGCAGAAATGTAACTATATGAACAATAATTAGAATATCATTGTGACAAAAAATTCTTGGTCTAGAACAGCCCGTCTCTCAATTTGATCTGAACTGCTCAAATTATTGCTAAACACAAAGTTTGCCAGAAGTTCAAACCAATCAATGTTTTGGAATTGCATCTTATCATACCAATTTCTCTCACACGAATCACTACCAATTTTAGTGCTATTCCCCATCCTAACATTGCCATAACAGAAGACAGGACAGAAAAGCAAGCATAAATGAATAAGTACTGCAGAAACTACTGCCTTTTCAGCCATGGTTATTTAGCTGGATGAAGCTATGGGTAATGGATAGTGAGTGATGCTCCAAAGGACCTTCAAAGCCAGTGAGCTTAACAAAGAAACAGATAAGAAGCCCCTCTGCTCAGTATACTGACATACAGAGGGAAGCCAAGTAGAAGACAAGACCATATTCCACAGTGTCTTTTTGGTGTAAGTTACATTCCAGTTACACAACTTGTAACCTGCTAAAATGCAAGTAAATGGGTTGGGACAGATGAAAACATCGAACAGAACCATCTAAATATGGGAAGGTTAGTAAAAGCTCGAAGTTGGTAAAAAAGGTAATTAATACAAATCTTCCAGCCTTAACAGCACGAACCTGACTGCATTTGCATCATTTTGAAGATGTCAAAGTTTGTGTGTGCCATGTGCAGTTTTCCCCACTCCTCCATAAACCAAGGAAACTTCTAATCTGACTACTAAGCATTAATTAGTTTGGTACCTTAATGACACTGGCTGTGGATATCAGTGTGTTTGGATCCAGCACCTCCACAACAGCTTCTGGAATTACAGCCTTCTTCATACAAGACATGTCGAAGCCATACACATCTTCCCAAAAAAGCAGCTTGTCCACATGTTTGTTCATATCCCCAACAGCTACCAGACTAATGGTGCAAATGTCAGGATAAACTGTGACAGAAACAGAGCAGTGAAATTTTATTTTAGACACACATAAAGAAGGGGTTTCTTTCTTTTCTCTTTAAGTGATTAACATCTTCAAAGAACCACAGAAGAACTTTTTTAGCTCTTGGACAAGACACCTCTTCTGCTACTTTACTCTGTAGAGTCCCATTTGTACACAGAAGAGACTAGACACAAAAATTTCATTTTTTTCACACTACTCTGTTAACAATATTTCCTATTCATGACAAAGTATCTTTATAGTTGAATCCCACTGCCAGGAAATTATTGGAAACTTGATGTCTGAAGAAAATAATTTGGAACATTCTATACTGGCTTTTATACAGAGAATGACCTATAACTCTAGACAGACACACACAAAGGAAAATTCAGGTGAGGGCTTTGCAATAACAAAAAATGTCTGTGAAAAGACCTTACTTCCAGAAAAAAGTAAGTATTCTTACTCAGGAGTTTTATTCCTGTTTGTTATCACCTCTGGCTGATAGTTGTCTTACAACCTAAATAATTAATTCTGAATACTGAAGAAAAATAACTACTTTTCAGTCTGCACCTGAAGAGTAGAAAGTGATTTAACAGACAGTAAAGAACCTCTTCCACTCCCTCCCTCCCACTTTTAGGATAACAGCTATCATTCTTACACTACCTTCACATTCGTGCTTTCTCTTCTCCAGAGAACATATTCAGAACAAGTAACTATTTACTGCTTTTTCAAACAGTAGTGGAAGGCTGACATTTGCCTTTTTAGCAGCTGCCAGCAAAGTCAGTCAATCTCCTGGCAATCTCAACTGACTGGAAAACCCACAAAGAACAGCTGCTAAGAACATGACTGTGTACATCTTAGTATTAGCAAATAGTAAGAGAAGCTCAATTTATATTTAGTAAGGCTCCTTTTCATAAGGAAATTCCCATGTTTTTTCTTGAGAGTTTTAAAGCCTCTAAAGACACCATACACTGAACTCTTGATCTGGCTTCAGAGCAAAACGCCTACTAACAAAACCACCTTACTTGATTTTATTTTTTATTATTACATGAATGTGGCAGCGTTAATAAAATTGAAGCTTCTCTTTTCCACCCCAAAATCTGGTGAAGTGTAAAATTAATTTTGTCATCAGCTCTGTTTGAAATTATAGCTTAGCAAAATGAATATGGAGAAATCATTGCTGTAGTATGGTACGTCAGAAAAGCAGTACTTACTGCCCTGTAAAATACAGAAGGTAGACACAGCAAATTGAAATTAGACCTCTCATACAGTCAGCATAGCTCTAGCTGAACGGAAATAATCATATCAGTATTGATGATAAAGAATAGGCTTCTCTCAAGAACCTTTTTCTTTGTTATATAAAGACATTAAAGTAAGCACATTGTCATCTTTCTCACTTTCTTGACTGTTCAAAACAGAATAAATAAATACCAGCAAGTCTTAATTGGGATCCCATTGGTGAGCTATCATCCCCCCTACTTTGCAGCTGAGAAACTCTGAGGAGGTGGTTTCTACAGGAACAGCCCACAATTAACTCAGCAGCAAAAAGGCAGTTTGATGCGAATCCAAACTGGAACACATTCCAAACTGCATTGTCCGAACCCAATCGCTTGGTTCCAGCACACCTGACAGCTGTCACACCAGCACAAAACACCAACATCTGCTGGTGGGAGTATTTGCAGGGGCTTTCTGGAGCCATCAATACGGGAAGTCTATTTCTCAAAGCTTTCATGCTGCTGTTTACTGGTGTAACAACTGCATTACACTTGGCTTTACCTCACAGCATTTTAAACCTTCAAGGGCCAGCACTGATGCTCCAAAAATTAAAGGACAGTGTGATACAGACAACAAAAGCAAGTGACAACAGCCTTTGAGGGACTATTTTTCAGTGAAACAGACTTCATAGGATGCAATGGTATGGTGGGAAGAGAGATGAAAAGACTGGCAGCCCCTAGCTACAGAACACACTTACAGGAGTGTGATAGAAACACTGCAAATGAAAATGAAAACCACACCTAAAAGTGATCAACTACTTTATAATCTTCCACCTCAAATCAGCCCCAACTTTTGGGATATTCTGTAGACAGAAAGGAAGTTTATTACCTCTATCAAGCATGAAATATTTGAACTGCATCATCATCAGTTTATATTAAATCTCTCTGTTCACACAGCACGTCCTTCAATCAGTAGAGGAACTCATGATTGATCGTACAAAGTGCTTAAGAAAAAGGACAAATGTAAACACTAAATGCTCCAATCTAATCTGTATTTTTACTTTAGCCTATTGATAGCAACAAAAACAGACAACGCCTGTTCAGAGTTCACAAAAAGAAATCTGTGTTCCACCAGCAGGACTCAGGCAAAAGACTACAGTGATACAGTAATTTCCAAATTTACACCCCATCCATCTCCAGAAGCACATAGTCCTCCTATACTGAGGTTTGAGTGGAAATGTAAGCAGTGTTATCCAAATATCAGCCTAAATCATCTAAACGCTGCAGAGTTTTGTAGATGTTGAAAAGCATCAGGATACAATTGCAAATTCCATTTCACCATTATCTTCAATTCCCCTGGAAATCCCCTGCTCTTTCTGCAACCCTGTAACACTTTCCTGTGCAATCCTGACAAGACCTGCCATTTTTTTTCCTCATTAAGCCTATAATTTAATAATTATGCCTTCTCACAGGTGAAATGAACAAAATGCTGATTGGACAGAAGCACACACCCCTCAGAGCTCTCCCAGACTCATCGCTTTGACCATCTGTGTCCTTCTCGACTCGCTGCCCACAAGTCATCCGTCACCAGGAACAGCTCACGTGGTGAGCAGCACATGATGGGAAATCCTTTATCCCTCAGCAATGCCTCACAAACATCAGGACGCTGAAGGGTAAGGCAGCAATCCTCCAGGTACACAGAAATAATTCCACGTGAACACCATCATCATTTTGAATGACACCTTCCTGGCCCATGTCACCCCTCACCAATGTGAACTGCATTCAAGTGTGTGAAAAAACACTCCAGCAACAGCTCTACAGAACAAACAGATGGGTCCTGGGCAGCAAAAATGTTATGTTCACAAATAAAGCTATTATATACTGTACACATTACCCTAGACAGTTTGGCATAATCCACTCCAGCATGCCAACAGGCTAAATTGAGGTAATGATGATATGACTGACTGAACACAAATCTAGAAATTTGGACTCCCAGCTCAATCACTGAAAGAACCAGCCAAGTCACAGCTGCTTCTATATTGCTTTTTTTCAGCTTTCAAACAGTCTCTGCAATAATGATCTTGGGCTCAACAGTACTAAGCGGCTTAAAACAAAATTAAGAAGATTCAGGAGTTCCTCTGGTGAGACTTCATCACAGACTGACCTCTTAGTTTTGGTTCATCTGAATTTGGATGTGGCCACAATTCTGCTGCTATTCACCTCTGCTGCAGGAGAGTCTGTGCTGCTAAGCTGATTGCTGAGCAGCTTTCTCACAAATCCTGGACACAGCCATTTATTTACCTGCTACACAAGCTGGCAGCAGAGCCGCAATTGGGAGCACCCTGATGAAACAGTGTTAACAAAAATTAAAATCTGGCCACACCAATCAGTGCTTGTACAACATTGTGAAGAGTCAAAGAAGGGCCCAAGACCATTCTCAGACCACAAAGGGTAAGTGTAGTGCAGAACTAGCACACTCTGTCTGCTCAAGGGAATCTCTGGGAGTTACAAACCAATAGCAAACCTACCAACAACACAGTTTAAACAGAGGTTCAAATTTTCTGGTCCTTTTCAGAAGGCTTTTGAAGTAGTAGCTAAATATAAAATGATTCCTTACGATTTTAGGGAACATCCCTGGATTTAACTGCATGGCAATACAAAATTATCAGCATACAGCTCCTCAGAGCACTCAGCTGTGCTCCTGGTCTGGCCGGACTATTCTACATTACTGGAAACAAAAAAAGCTCTTAACCTATCATGTTGCTCAAGTGGCTACTAAATATTCTAACACCTCTTGCCTGTATTTTCAGCTTTGTGACTGAATGTTGAACAACTGCATAAACCCCCTTTTTTTCTGCTGCACTCTGTAGTGTACAAAAGCTCACTGCAATCAAAGGGAAGCACTGCAGCAAGCCCTGTGACACAGTCATTAATCCAATCATTAAGTCAGTGTAGTGAAACTATGTGCATGGTTAGCACAAAAGGGGAAAAAACCCCCAGACTGATGACTACAATTGAAAAGGTCAATATGAAATACAATACTGACAAAGGAATTAAGCACAAGGAATAAAGCACGTGCAGAACGTGTGCAGAAAACTGCATCATGTGAGGAATTAGTATTTACAAGCACTTAAACAGTGCTTAAGATGACACTATCTAAGCTACTTAAATGGGTAAAAGAATTCTACTTCAAAATAAACCCTTTTGTTTTGTCACAACTCTACCCTCCAACCAAAATGAAAAATAGGATATTACTGCCAGGATATATATTGAAATATATATATACTGAATATACTGAACTGAAACAGTGTCATTCCATTAGTTATTTCATGTGGCTTCTTGTGGTTGAATCTATGTCCTCCCTACACAACTCCTCCAGGAAAACACCCTATCCACTTTTCCTCTAATCCCTAGCAGCCTACTCAAAGAGTATCACATCCTACAGGACAGAACTCATTTTCCTTTGTTCATAATGATGCAGAAACTGGGATTTTTGGGAGGGGAAAACAAATGCCCAGATCTGTGGGAAGAATTAGGGAGGAAAATATTTAGACTGTACTTAATAAATAAGCCTGTCTATTCTTAAAAACACCATTTAATTTGAGACCTTGATACCCCACCTAATGTGCTTCTATTACCCATACGGTAAATTAATGCCTTGAAGCTCATACTAATGAAAACATTTTTCATTGAGACTGGCAACTTTCTCATCCATGCATAGCTTATTCTAAGTCTCTGAGTTCATTTAGTTTCTCCCCAGAGCTAAATTTATTAAAAGAATTGAGCACCAACCTGATCCTCCCTCTGCCAGGTACTTGTCCTTTGCATAGATGACAGAATCCAGCATTGACTCGAAGAGAAGGAAATAACCCTGTTTATAAAAGAAGGGAAAGAATTTAGAAATCATTACGCCTCTTATGCAGCTTATTTAATAATTCTACAGATAGATTTTATCAACACAGCTTAAGAACTTCATATGCCCATATGGCTCAGGAAGAGCCAGCACCTTCTGAGTTTCTCAACAATAATGTTGTCACTTCAAAACTTCAGTTATATAATCTTTAATTTCCCAAACTTCAAGTATGTAGCATATACTAAATTAATAAACTATAGATAATAAATATCCAACATACACTAACAAATACCTGACAAGAGTCCTACAACATCAAAAGAAATCAAATTCAACTCAAACTAAGTGAAAAGCTGAATGTATTGATTTTTAGTAATAACTGGGAAGTTCCAAAAAAAAACAAAACAACAAACAAACCACCTTCCCCTTCAGAACTGCAAGTAACACTAAAACTATTGTCCGAGAAACACCAAATGCATCTTTGCTACTTCATATTTGCAACCTCGCGGTGCCCTGTACCACCCTGGGCAATGCTCACTAAGACAGGTGGAAATAAATCACATACCAAAGACATTAGTTCTCTGGGTGTTCTACATCATTTAGCAGCATCTGGACTTAAAACTTCCAGGATAAAAATGCTCAGAAATAGATTTGCATAGGGGATTTTTTTGTGTTGGAATTAGTTTATGGCAGGTTAATCATACTGCTACTGGTGCTTAGAATAATTTACTGTACTGCAACAGAAAAACATTTCTTACTTAAACATTTGAGATATTAAAAACCCATACAGTAGTATTAGAACAATTGGAAAACATCCAGTTTCTCAACAACTTTTAAATAAACTGCAGATTTATGATATACAACCCTTTGTTTTCCAGTAGATTTATTGATTTTATACCCTTTCTGTTTTCCATGTTTGAGTGTAATCCTTAATATCACTCAATCCTGTAACATGTTTCATCTACATCCCTACATCAAATCAATTAAGACAAATAATACAGGTTTTGCATTTTCAGTTAGCATCTTAATTCTCATTTTTGCTCAAAGCACACCTTAGTCACATGGCTTGATTAAGTAAGAATAGAACGGACAACTGAACTCCAGACTTTGGACCAGCAGTGCCACAAACCCAGTCCTCAGTAAGACAACAAAGGAAAGACAAGAAGTTGCATCAGGGAAGTTTCAGATTGCACATTAGGGAAGATTTCTTCACTGAAGGGATTGTTAGGCATTGGCACAGGCTGCCCAGGGCAGTGGTGGAGTCACCATCCCTGAAGGCATTTAAAAGACCTGCAGGTGTGGCACTTGGGCACATGGTTTAGTGATGGCCTTGGTAGTGCTGGATTCAATGATCTTAGAGGTCTTTTCCAATCTAAACAATTCTAAGATATTTTCCTTCATTTTTCCTGCACTTCCATATTTGTATAGTCATTTAATTTGGTTTTTATTTTTGAAATCATCATGCCACACTACTGAAGACAGACAGCACTTCATGGAAACTGCCTTGCTAACACCACCAAATTTGCTTCAAGTTTGTGCCATCCTGGATGTTAATTTTGCTTAAGACTTTTAGAACAAAAAGCACTGCAAGTTCAGAATAAACATCACTATCTGCAGCTTTCAGAACTAAAAACAAAACTAGAAAACCCAAAAACTTGACGTATTTGCATTCAACAACAACACAGTGTGAACGTAATGGCCATGTCCTCTTCTCAACTTGTTTCTTCTGGTAACAGGGTAGTGGAAGCTTTTCCTCCTAATGCTGCCTGTTCTTCCACCGTCTTCCCCAACTTCTGTAAGCCCTCAGAACAAGTTCCAGAATGAAGACTACTGCTTTGTGAGCAGTAGGATTGTTAGCAAGCTTTGCTGGACAGCTGAGAAGGCCAGGAGCTCCAACTGCATCAGGCACAGACTATTTGATGCCTACAACAAGCCAAAAGCACAGAACAGAACGACAGCTTTCTTTTTTATAGCATTATTCTTATAGTTTTAAAAATAGAATATGTTTAGCTCAGAAAAATTATTTTTAGATGCCTTTAACTGAAAATTACTTGTTTTCACAGTATTTTAAGTGTAACCTCTAGGACATATCTTAAGTCTACTTAACAGCAAGAGTCAGTAACTTACAAAGTGACACTTTTATGGATCAGCTCTTCACTGCCTTCTTTCTGCCTATCACCTGTGTCTGTCAACCAAGTGCAAGAAGGACAGCTGGAAGATACCCCTCCTTGTGAGAAACAGAATTCTCACCGTCCTCTCCCTGACCCTTCCCCTCTGGCACTGTTGACTCTCCCCCCACTCCCAGTTCTATCATCCCCTGAGCTCAATACAGCATTCCTCTACGTTACACAGACCATCAATGGTACTGAATCGACTCATTTATTACTTGCACCACAGCGCTGTACTCAGTGTGCTGTGCTCTTCTGTAGTGTAATTTGGAATGTAATTTCACAGGCTGCTGCCCCACCTGTAGGGGTGCCACCTGGAAAATGAATTATACCTGATGGCCTTCCCCGTGATGCTGTGGGGCACTACTGCTGCCACCCCAATAATGCAGGGGTTTGTTTTTAATTAGGCACGTATTAACATTCTTAAAATTAATTACTGCAAAGAGATCTCCAGGATACAAGTCTGTGAGCCGAATATTATTAGTACAGCCATGATAGCTAAGACATAAAGACATAAAGCGTGACACTTTCTCTGTTAAAGACAAGCTGAACACACAGAACATCTTCACTGTTATGATACCATACTGTGCATTTTCTACTCAAAAGCTGGCCATTTCCTTCTCAAAATGAAGTTCCTTATTTTTACATTTGCAAAGCTGAAACAAAATGTTCTCCAGCAAACAAAAAACCCTGATATTAACAGATCTGGACAGGAACAGAAACACACAGCACTGTGGAGTAACATCTGCCCAAGACACCCACTAACACTGCATGTGCCCACTGGCATATCTGAATCCAGAGCAATGTCAGTATTGTCACATTTCTTACATATCCTTTATATCTGTAGTCCTTGTTCATAACAGAAAGCTCACAAAGCTCTGATGAATTAATATGTTGCATTGTTAAATTTTTCTTTATTCTTCAAATACACTACAGCGTTCATTTTAATTCAAAGCTACATAAAAATATTTTACCAATGGACCAAAACATAAGCATGGCAAGTTCTTTTAACTTTAGTGCTTCACTATTCACCATGATATCTTTGTGGAGAAAAAGAGATTATGTTCTTTAAAAGCATAAAAAAGTGGCATTAGCATGTTTACAATAGCAAGAATTAGCAGAACTTTTGGTACAGCAGACAAAAAAGGTGTTAAGATAGAATTGAGAAGAAATATTTAACTACTTAAATCAGAGCTGTGTTTCCTCTCTGCCTTCTATCAAAGATGTATTTTATTTTCTGTAATATTACTGAAGTTGGTCTGGTTCAGTTGGTCTGATTCAGCAAGGCACAATATCAAATATTTAATAAGATGAAAGGCCAAATAAGTGGCCCAGAGAGCAGACTTTATATTTTCTAATACCTAGTGATATGAAAAAGTGCATCATTTTTTAAACTGAAGTTTTTAACTACCAGATTCCCACGGGCCTATGAGTAAAACAAGTAACAAGAGGGTATGCAACACAGATTGGACAACAGATTCTGATTTCAGATACAAAATGTGATCTGGCATTAACAGATACACAAAACTGATGTGGCCCATTCAGTGCCATAAAAAATAACTTTTTACTTGGAAAAAATCTCCCCCAAACCTGTGGCACATTTAAATGACAATCAGCAGCTACACAAACTATTGTGCATGCTCTGCTGCAGCACCATTTCCCACATGCTAAGTCAGCCTTCATGCTGATCTCTCATCTATGATTTAATTTTAAAAAAATAAAATTCATTACTGACAGAGCAAGCTCACAAATTTCAGAACCACAGCTTGACTTTGTCATTATACACACCCTGTTGTGTCCTTAAACTAACAGAAGTGAGAACACCAAATGGGAAGATGTGAAGAGTGGAAAAGTGATGCCCATTATTGGTGTTGGCAAAAAAACCCAAAACAATCATGCAAGGGAACAAAATTCCTTTATAAAAAACCATTTTGCTCTAAAGAAATTAAAGCATTCAGCTCCTCAGTATGCTCTTCACACCAGAGTATTACGAACACAAAAAAAGCTCAGTTCTCATAGAGTAATAAATTATAACTGTTACATGAACACTTTCATTAATGCACCTCCAAATGTTAACAGAAAGAATAGCGAATATTAAGATTACAGAATGACCAGTGTTAAAAAAGTGCCATCCCTGAGTATCTCTCATAGAAAGAGGGGAATGAAGGACGGAGAGAAAAGATGGTTTCCAGTGTTTCAGACATGCTCACTTCCTAGTCCTTTTCCCTAGATCCTGAACATCTCTATTCACAGCCCACCCTCGTATCATTTCAAAATTACCTAAAAAAAAAGAAATACAAAAGGAAAAATAAGGAGAAAAAAAATTAGCTATCTGACCAGAGATATGATTAAAAGACAAAAGACTGTACCCTCAGTTTATTTTAATCTGACAGTCCATCTCTTTCCCAGTTTTTCCTGGTATAAAACACTGATGCATATTCAGTACCATAAAGCATTGCATTAAAAAAACCCTAATTTATGAGAACATGCTGTACACTAACATGGTATTTCAGACAACCATCTCAGGCAATCGTCTCTCACAATATAACCCCTTTACAAACAAGAAATGCAGATATTTTTCAAGTGACTAACTCTTGCAATCTTTAGCTTTATAGTTTTAGCTGAAGAAGCACAAGCATGCTGACAGCAAAAAAAAAAAAAAAAAAAAAGAAGCACACAGATGCAGTTGTGTAGGAACATCCCAGAAAAGAATTACAAACATTTTGTTTCTTTCTGCACTCATCCTTTCAATAAGCAGCCTGTGAAGTTTACAATTTCCCTACCAAAATACATGAGCAATAGTGCAGCCACCTTTTTGGTGTCTTTGTAGCAAGTATTTTCCTGCCCAGGTAATTCACATAAGTCTGAACTTTGAATTAGAAGAGATTTGTTTGTAGGTGCCCTATGGTACAAGCAGAACAGTAACAAAATGTTAGAGGCTGGTACCTGTAAGTCACTAACAATAAGTTGCAGTTTCATAAATTAAGGCTTTTAAAGGTTTCATGCACCAGAGCCAAGCAGGATGGTGCATCAGAGGCTTGCAGCCCTGATACAGAGCATCAAACAATGCTGGACAGGGAAACTTATACAAAAACAAGGCCAGCAGTGAGATCTGATATGAAATTCACCCATTCTTACATTCAAATAACCTTTCTGCAAGAACTAAAAGATTCAAAATCAGTTTGGTTGTAGAACTTGGCCATTCTTCTCCTCTTTCTGAAGGCAACTTGGGTGAAGTGGTCCTTCAGTCCACCTGCTCTCGCTTGTGCTCCTGCTCCACAGCATGCAAGAAGTCCTTACGCCAGGTTGCACACTTTACCAATGTTCTGCTAAAAATGTACACCTGTATTTGGAATGAAAAAGCCTAAATGGAAGGCCCAGAGGCCTTCGAAAGTCCACTGGGCCCTCAGTCTCCAGCAATCTGCCTTTTGGACACCAAGAGAACAGCCCACAGCTCCTCACACCTCCCACTGTGTTTCTCTGTGGTTTTTACTCTCTGGTTTTAGCTGAACACAATCACAGAGACGTCCTGCCTATGGTCTGAGTTCAACACTGTCACACCCCCCCCCTCAGATGTCACAAACTGCATACAGTACATTAAAAACAAGATCACTGCTGATTTCTTTCACACGCTTAAATAAAACCACTGAATAGACAGCTGCTCATTTTCAGCCTCTAAACCCGGAACATTGACAAAATCATATCCAGATGAATTTAAAACGGAAAAATATTATTTTGGAAGATGGCAAGTATATATCTGAAACATAAATTCCTACATATACACACATGCATTCACACACCCCTGCCCATTGTGTAATATTTAAAATGCTTCTCCCATTTCTCCGTAGTTTAAGGGAACAAATTTAAAAATGAAAGAGAGGGAAGAACAGCAAGCAGTTTGTGACGATCATAGGTCACTTCTGCAATTCAGAGAATGATCATCAGGAGCCATTACATTGGAGAAGCTTATAATGCAATGCTGTACCTTTTACAAGACACTGCTCTATGTGACATCTTTCTCAGAAAGCTTAATCTACAAACAATCCCCAGAGAATGCAGTATTTTTCCTGTCTCTTGCCTCACACTTGTTTTCAATTTTCTGATGCTCCAGACATGGATTAAAAAAAAAAATAACCCTATACTGCACTGGTCTGAAGCACTGCTCTGCACCAAGCACAACAAAGCTATGGCTCCACAAAAGGGTTTGACATTTACTAATCTAAAAGCAGGCTGTTTTCTAAACAGAACATCAACTTTTCATATTTCTGTTACAAAGAAAAACAACTGTTTCCATGAGAATTTTCCCGTCAGTCCGTACAGATTCTCTCCATGAAGAGCGGAAAACTGACATACACTGAATTCCTTTCTGCTCTAACACTTCAACATTTTCGAGCACTTACATTCACATACTAACAACAGATTTCACACTGGCGAAGGAAATGGAAAAGCAAATTCATACAAGAAAGCCAGACAAAGAGAAATCTTCATCTGCATCTAGGCAACATAATGTTCCTCTCTGAACAGTGTTGGAACAGTATGCACACTGTCCAGCTATCAATCTTACTTTCACAGCATTGTCCTCTTTATCTCTGTATTGCAGCAACCTATAAAAATCCTAACATTCCTAAATATTTAGAATACCTAATTAAGTGAAATGGACTTGACTATGTAATTATGACATTTAAAGGTAAATTAGCACACAAATGAAAAACCTGGAACATTCCATACTTCATTTCTTAAGAGAGCTGGTTTTCGAAATCCTTTACTTCACCTTAGAGGCACTGATTTACAACATGACTTCACCTCAGCTGCTCAAGTTCCTTTTAAAACCAAATCTTGGGCTCCAGAATGAGAAATGTGATCTTGGGAACATTAATCTTAGTACACACATTAGGCAACTGATCAAAGGTTCCTCTGAAAGAACTGTAATTACATTTCTAGTGAAGCCACTATAGTGTCAGAAATCACCAACCATAATGTGCTATTTTTAAACCACTGGCTTAAACCTTCCTTGAAACTAGCAACCTCAACACTAAACGAAGCTCATGCTTCAAATAACGTATATTATAGCAGGAAAAATGGAGGAAAAACTGCAGATTTCCAGCTCACTGAAATACGTCATTTTAAAAGAAAAAACAAACAACCAACAAAAAAAAATCCCTCCACCAAAACAAACAAAGAAAAAATCCACAGAAAAGGCAAAACCATTTATTTTCACCTCTCCCTGGAAACCAGATAGGTTTGGATCCACAGGGAACGCATGACCTCTCTCCCAAAGGGAGTACAATGGCCAGTTTGTAAAAGAACAAAACCCACCAAAGAAACAAGTAACTTTGAACGTAAGTTGTCATTACTGATCTTAAATTTGAAGCAGAAAAGTTTTTTTTAAGTCCCAACTGCTGGAACTAGCGTGAAGAAAGCTTGCATTTTGAAGTGCTTCTTTAAGGTCTGTGATATGAGGAGACTGAATGGCAGAAATTCACCAAAAAACCCCAAAACTTACAAGGGATGTTTCCCAGCATGTTTTTGACGATGACTATGAAGTTCAGCCTGACACTGCGTCTTGTAACCAAGATTTCATTAGGATTAGTGGCAGGTAGCAAACACAAGTCTGTAAGAGCCAGCACACGAAAGAAACTTAACAGGGCAACAGCTGAGATCCAACAGATTCCAGGAGATGTCTCACTGAGACACTGTGTTTCCTGTTGTCCCATCACAGTCATTTTGTACTTTTATAATCAGTTATTTTATTGTTACACTGAAAGCCAGCAATGAATAGTAACAGTTTTTAACCTCTCCCTGTATTTGCAGATTTCCAGAGTAAGCTCATCACCCCCTTATTGCCTTTCCCATATAGACAGGACAGTCCTTAGCTGAATTTGCAGACTAAAGGTATTTTACTCATCAGGATGACCTAGCTAGATGACTAATACAATATTTCTCCATTACTTTCACCTGACCAGTGACTGAAGAATAAAGCGCTTTATAGATTTGCAAACGAATTACACAACAGAAACTTATTACTGCACCCAAAGCAGCTCAATTTTACTTAGAGAACCCAGACTCGAAAGAGCTTGAACAAGAGGGATCAGAAATTGCATCCAAGTACCACACAATGAGGACTGTCATCCCACCTCTCACATTGGCAAAGACACTGTTGAAGCATGATGGATGTTTTGGTTAAAAAAAAAAACAGCAACACAAAGAATAACTTTTCTAATTAAATAAAACAACACTTTTTTTCCTGAAAATAACTGTATTTTGAAAAGAATAATCATGCACCTTACCATCCATTCAGATATAATTACATCCACTTTTTCCAAAGGCAGATCTACCTCTTCGATTCTTCCTTTGACTAATGTAATTATATTTTCAAGTTTATTTAATCTGCAAGTCAAAACATAAACGAATTAGTTTCTATTTCTGATTTAAGCTGTCCAGAGATATACTGACATCTATATTTCGCATTCCCTCCCCGAACTTTCTCTTTTAACTAATCAAGAAAGCACCAGAACATAATATTCCTCAGTTATATTTCAGAGGGAGTGTTTCCAAGTAGCTAAAAATTGCAGCAGATTACGTGCCAGGCAAAGATGGCAGGCAGTAGATCTGTACACCCGCAACGTGTCATGCATGCAAATGTGTAAGCTTCAGGAACCAGGAAAAGAAAGGACAACTCAGAAATTATAGTCCTCTCTATTTAAGAGTTGCTTGTTCCATTTCTCCTTCTTTGACCTCCACAGCAGAAGTCTACAGCAATCAGAGCCTACTCACCACACAAGGAGAGTAATGGAAATTAACTTCCTTACAAGGCTGTTTTGCACAACTTGGTTTTTGATTTAACCAAACCAGCTGCAAAGTACCTCAGAATAGACATTCCCTCTAGATCAGTATTACAGCTATTCCACAATAAAGGCGTCCTCCCCACGGTGATTTTGGGCAAAAGCATCTGCAGCAATCAGGTATTACCTCACATGCCTGTAATGGTACAACCATCCTGCATAAGGAGGAAGGTTTTGTGATGAGACTGCAGGTTTTGAAACAATAACTGCACAACACTGAAATTACCAGGTAAGTAAATGCTTGAAATCTACTCTTTTTCTTCTTGGCAAACCACATTAGTCTTTCTTGCACACACCTTTATTACAAAGCTATTCTTAGCGAGAGCAGAATAGTATTCTCACCACAGAAATTTATCTTCCTACTGCGGTTCTTATCTCTGCCTCTTGCCTTCTTATCGTGATATCTTACTCTTACATTCTGTCTGGCTTTCAATGCAGATCAGTAATGACATTAAAAATTCAATCTCAAAGACAATGGGAGAACGATCAGAATGAACGGAGGGAAAGGAAAGGGTCAAAGGGCTACTTGAACATGTGGGCTGTTGCAAAGATCAATTCAATACTCTACACAAGACAGTCTGTTAGAAGAGTAGCAGTTCATCAGTAATATCATATTTAATGCTATAAACAGAAATAAAACCAGAAGTTCAAAGTGAGAAATAAAATGTTAAAGAGCTACCACCCACAACAATAATTTTGAGGTTAAAAACAGATCTAAGGATAACCTCCCAACTGAACACATACAAGGACATGACTTAAAACAAAAGAGAGGAAAAACATAAATTAGTTACATACTTGTTTTCAATTATAATGTTTAAAAAGCCCCAAATCAACCAATGTAGTTTACACATTGTAGGGTAAACTGCTGAGATGCTATTCAGCAATTATACTTCAATATTCTGTTTTATCATAGCAGTGATGAATGACAAAAACCAAGTCATTCACTGCACTAGAAATTTTACAGGCACTATTCACAGCAAGAAAAAGGCAATAACTTAGTTAAGTTTATTTTTAAGGCTGCTCAGGCTACTTATTGCAGTTTACTTACACACATGGGTTTCACAGTTTCCAGTAATTAGCATGCTAGAAATTAACCCAAATTCTGGGAGGTACAAAAGCTCTTGAGCACATACTTGCATCACAGGTGGAAGCACACTGCAAAAATCATTTTTAAGCTGCACAGAGTTGTTTAGTATTCCAATAAATATTTGTTATTCCACTGCAAGTTTGTCAGCTTTATTCCCTTAGGAAAAGTCTAGGTTTAACCAAATATAAATTGTTTTGATGCGAACTGGAGACTTTAATGTGAACTGATCCTTTTATAGCAGAAGGTATCTACAAATGTGCAGCCTTACTGAAGACTTGCTGTGTACTTCAAGTGGCAATTCATCACTCTTAAGAGTTTAAGAGTTTTGATTCATTGTTTTTCTTAAAGGCCTGCCCTTCTCCTCACCACAGGTAATACATGTTGACTGTTAGTTTTAGTCTCCCTTAAGTATAAATAACACTCAAAGAACTTCATGCACCTGTTGGAAGATATGAACAACCTTAAATTTGTAATCGAGTAGATTAGAAATAAAACACTATTTCACTTTTGTAACCACTCTTAAGATGTCAGGGACTCTTGGGAAAAATTCTCTTTATGGAACAAATTCTTGCACCAGAAAAGTATTTTTGTCAAAGATGCACTTAATGCTTAACATGGTACTTTTCCAAAACAGATTTATTTAATGGAGTAATTTTGCAGCATCCAAGTGTTCACTGTTGCATCACCAATGTGTGAAGAGGTACCTAACAAATTCTGCCTAGACCACATTACTTCTGTACAATCTAAGCTTACATAAAAAACCCTGTCACTCCCAATTTCTTCAGCATCTACCTGGACTCTTTTACTCCACAATTGCTTTTAGAAAATGAACCTAAATGAAAAAACCTACATGCCTCACCTATCAACAGCACACACCTACACCTCCTGTCTCATGCCAGGAGATCCTTTTTAAGTCTTCAGAATGTCACTGCTTCATTTTTACATACACTCACAGCCTCCCTTAATAGCCTCCACAAGTAAATTAGTGACACGTGGAGTGGATAAGTGAACCATGAGAAGGGTAGGAAGCTGTCTAGACTATGAAGTTCAAGAAGTGAGAGGAGAACAAATCCTAACTAGTAGCCAGGTACCAGAGGTGTTCCTCAGGGTTCAGTGCTAGTTCTGATGTTAATTAACACCTTTAATGACCTAAGAGGACAGAAGGCACCCTCAGCAAGTCTGTGGATAATGCTGAATATTAGGGGTGAGCAGTTCATAGGGTAGGGCTGTTATTTTCTGTAGCACAGGCAAATTATAGAAACTCTAGAAATTTTTTAAAATTTCTATACAGAAACAGAAAATTAAACAACTATATATGCACACACACTTAAACAGCTTTCACTGAGTTTATCTAAATCAGAACTTTCTTTCAACTCAAAGTAGTACAGCCAGGTAAAGTTTCTCACATGTTTTTGGTGTCTAGTGTTGTCTGAAAACTTAGGATTTTATCAGTAGCAACATCTAAAACCTAAGAATGGGAAATGGACAGGCAGGATTCAGTTGGAGCCTCTGTATCCTGGCAGCACTGGCCCCATGGTACCATTAGGGGGAAGGTCTGTTTTAATTACTCCTACCAGGGGGCAGAAAACCACAGAACATTAAAATCTGCGCTCTTTCTTAGCGCAAAGGCGGCCTTCAATAAAACACAGACTGATAGGTGATCACTAACTAGCAGCAGCATTTTAACAAAACTTTTTACAGTAATATTTACCCTACTTTTCTTGTAGCTTTTCCTACCTAATGATGTCCATAGCCTGATAGAGGATTTCAGATTGGTCGACTCCAATCACTTTCTTCGCACCCGCCTTGGCAGCAAACATGGAGAGTATTCCAGTTCCACAGCCAACATCCAAAACCACCTGAAGTGAATAAAATGGAAGCAAAAACATCTTATTTTCCTTGCTATGATTTTTCTCCACTTATTTCTACATCAGTGAGGTACCATGTTCCAACAGAAGACACAAGCTGTAGCATCCACTTCTACTGCTACATGCAGAGATACCAGTCAAGCTGCAGTTCTAAATCCACACCCTCTACCACCTTTTCCACACAGACAATGAAACAGATGAGCTCCAGCTGAATATTAACTCAGTTATATGGGAAACAACCACAAGCAATTATTTGGGCAATAATTAAAATGTTATATGAACAGGAGAAGGAAATTATAACCTTTTAATCACTGAATCACTAATAATTGAACCTAGCACTGGCACTGAAAAAAACATATTCTAACTGCAGTTTTCATTAAAAGTCTATTCAGAAACTTTATTTAGGGATTCTCTGCCAGAAATGGCCACAGTGCCCCAAAACAGCTATGGCTCATGATGACTAGATTTCGAAGTGGTCACTGGAACAGTTTTAACACCTGAAAATACTGTCTGTTTAGTACCATTTATAATCAAAGTAGGACCAAAAAAACCACCCAGTAAGATAGGTTCCCAAAGTTTTCATGAAAGAAGAGTAAACTTCATCACTACACCTGAAAAAGTCCACCCAGCACGGCAACAAGATTCATGAAAATGCCTGGGGTTTGGTATCTTAGCTACTGTAAGAAAACTGAAAAAATGCAAAGCAACTAAAAAAAGAGTATCGAATTTATTACTAAGCACAGTTGAGTTGCCTGAAGTGTTAAACTTCATCATAGAGAGGTTTTACCAACTAGCCTTGCTAAGGTCTTGCTATCATAACAGCATATTTCTTCTAACTGCTGGAAACTTCTCAACAGCTTAAAAACTGATGAATGTATTACAGTCAATTTTTAAGATGAATTTCAGGTTTGATGTTTTTACATACTTGCTGAGGCTGAAAGGAACCTCTGGGGATGCTGAGGGTGCATTTTATTGCATTGGTCAGATCATCAGCAGTCTCACTGTTAGACTACTACTTAATATAGTTAAGCTTTACTAATGGAGTTAAAAAACTCTTACCACTAAACCCCAAAATGTTCAACACCCATCTGAGAATTATAACCCCATCTTACAAAATATTTCAAGGCAATAACGCACCCTACTGATAGACTTTCCAGCTCGTGAGCTACTGAGCATTCTTGCTTTGGGACAACAAAGCTTTACACTTTTCCATTTCATCTGACAGATACTATCAAAGTGAACACTGGGATGCTCTGCACCTTAGGTCAGCTTGCCTTGTATACAGTCCTATACATGGATACAGAACAACAATCCTGAAGTCAGCATGAATAAAACCAGGGGTTTATCCTTAGCAGCACAGTGTAAGTGAGCTTCTGCCATGGTGTTCTGGCAAGAGATGACTGAATAACTGACTGCCACCTGTCTTGGTAGAACAACTTACAACCTGGAATCAGGCTAAAAAACATTAATGTGATTAATTTTTTTACAGCACCTTATGTAGAGGCTGGCCAGGAAAGTTGTGGGATAGACTTATTTGTTCCACATGCAACTTCTTGCAGTTATATTTCAAAAGGAGCCAACTCTACAACTCACAAGTTACATATGAGTGCGTTATGACTATAGAAATCCTTAAGCTGAAATCTGCTGGAGACAGGAATAGAAAATAAAAATCAATATTCTTGCAGCTGCTGAAATCTCACCCTCCCCAACATCACCTATTCTAACACTGGACTCATGGTAGTTAACGAAATCACTGAGCCATGAAAGCTGGAAGTCACAGACACAAATAAACCCCTGTGAAAGAATGATCCTGATGTACAGTTGCATGATAGAGAGCAATCACCACAAATTGGAAAAAATCAAAACAGACACGACTTTGGACAGCTGCCCTGGTCACTTAAAAACCCAGATGGAACTCATCTAGCCTTAGGCAGGGGATGGGGGTGGAGAAAGAGGCACTGGAGAGAAAATATACAAGCTGGTTTACATCTGAGGAACAGAAAGACAAGCAGAATGATCATCAATTAGCCTAAGGACAAGGGTCTACAGCTCACACATTCTTGTGGTGATCACATATGGCCTCTCACCAAAGATCTGGAGCAGTTGGACTGGCGATTTGACTATACAATACTACACTGCAGCATCACATCCTTCTCTGCAGGGTAATAAAAACTGATCCTCTGCTTTTAGCAACAGAAAAACACAAAGAACCAGTAGGTCATGTAATATGGCCAATTAAATTAATTCCATCAATCAACTCTTTGTTTTAAAAACTCATTTTATTCCCTGAATATGGCATTGATCTTGCCTCAGACTTCTACTCTACCACAAAAACTAAGCATGGCAACAGTGCTTTACTAAACCATGTTTTTCCACCCAAAAATACTCTCATTGTAAAATGGACCACATTTCCTTTCAATATGTAAGGCCACCTTAACTACTCCTGCTAGGTAATCTAAATTATCCTATTCTCATCTCCAATACATTTGACAGATTGAAAATAAAGGCAGCAAGCAGCATTCATACAAATTTTAAAATCTATTTTGAAACCTGAGAGAGAACAAATTGGCTGATTTTGAATAAAGTATGCCTAACAGACAAACCTAGATATTCTGTGATCACCATGCAATCACACTCTTCTGGATACAGCAGACTTGCATCAGAGAGTAGCACAAATTCATCTCCTTGAACAAGCTCCTCCCAAACTACCTTACAGGTGTCTTTCAGAAACAACAAAAATTACTACTATGTATTTTGCAGGGAGGAATACAATATGGGAGTTCTAGCAAATACAGTATCAGATTTTTACTCACTTTAAAAAAAAAACTGTAATCAAACTTTAACAGAAAACAACCTTTTTCTTTGAGTTGGAAGTTTATCCCATTAATATGGCTCTGAGTGCATTAGATGATACATTAATTTAAGCAAAATTTAAGCAAAATATCTTAACATTCCTTCAGCAGAGGCCTAGATCTCTGAAAAAAATCCCATATATTCTCCATAACTGTTTGCCAAGTGAAAGTTACATCAACATTTGGGCACACATGGGGCACAAGTGACACGGATGGTGGTTATTTGGAACTCAAAGCAATTAAAAATCTGTCTTTCAGTTCAACCTAACACATCACGAGGGGTTTGGATCCACTATGAAATCCAGGCAATCCTGAGCAAAAAACTGCTGTAAAAAGCACGTTCAGAAACCATTTTGGAGATGTTGTGATAATTGAGAAGTTTTTCTTCAGAGAATCTGAATGCTTTCACAACAACTGACTAAGCACACACATTCTCTAAGCTGTTTCCTGAGCAAGTGCTGCTGGGGTTGAAGCAACATTGACTCAACAGTTAATCCATGGTTTGTTTTCAATGTTCCCAGTGTGTCCATACAGCAGAGAAGAAATACAACCAATTCTGAAAAATTACTGTTCCACGAGGACACACACTTCACGTAACTTCAGATCAGTCTTACCCTGTGAACACCTGCAGTTATCAATTTTAGGGGCATCTGGGAAACTAAATTTCTCCCAGGAAAGTTTTCTTTCCTTTATTGATCTTTCTGTTTTGTTAGATGAGCTGCCCACCTATACAGTCACCTGCATCATTTAAATAGCTGGCAGTATAATTCTACAACACTTTCAATTATTCTCTCATTATAGTTCAAGAGTTTAGAAATGTTTAGCAGAAACAGACTTGTGACATGAACTGAGGCAAAAAAAAGAAGAAAATTTCCTAACTTTTTTCTGCTGCAGTTGCCAATTGAACAGTGAGGTAAGATATACAGAGAATAGGCACTATTGACCTTGAAATATCTCCTGCCAGGACAAAAATGTATCTCTCTCACCTCCCCTACAAAGAAAGACTGAGAATTGGGATTGTTCAGCCCGGAAAAGAGAAGGCTTAGGGATGCAGCCTTCCTGAACCTGAAGGGAGCCAACAAGAAAGGGAGGAACTATTTATAAGAGCATGTAGTGACAGGACTAGGGGGAATGGATTTAAACTGAAAGACAGTAGGTTTAGATTAGATATTAGGAAAAAATTCTTCCCTGTGAGGGTGGTGAGGCCCTGGCACAGGCTGGGCAGAGAAGCTGTGGCTGCCCCATCCCTGAAAGTGTCCAAGGCCAGGCTGGACAGGGCTTGGAGCCACCTGGGCTAGGGGAAGGTGTCCCTGCCCATGGAGGAGGGTTGAAATTCAATGATCTTTAAGGTGCCTTCCAATCCAAACCACTCTACGGTTCTATGAACTCAAAACACAGCAAACTAATCAGCCAGCAGAAAGACAGAAGACAAGAAGAGGATCATTACTGTAAGATCATTTCAGTACAATCCTCCTCACTGCAAGTGAAATACCAGTTCCCAGCTCTAAGCCCTTCAATAATAATAACCTGCTCCAGAGACACCAAACAACACTTAATCCAAAACTCAGTTACACGTGAATTCTTTCCCAGCTCTAATTACACAGGGCTTCTAGGACATTTTTAGTGTATCAGGCATACATAGAAATTCACTTAATTCTAGTAAAGAGGCCCTCAGAGAGATTCCACCTAATATACTGGACAAGAAAGGCTCAACTTCACCCCGCCAACATAATTAATGAACACGCCGACATGGCACAGAGCACAAGGACAATGGCCATCACCACTGCTCTTATCAGCACTCCGCACCCTCCAGCAGCTGAATAGCTCTCCACCACCTAATAAAGCCACACTACATTAAATCAAATCCTGTCAGTGCAATTCCACATTCCCAGAGCTACAAAGTAGCCAACCTGAAGGTTTTCTACCCTTTGAAAAAAATAAAATACAAGTTACTGCATTTTCTGAGCTGTTTTACCTACCTTGTCCTTGAAGATATGTGGGTTTTGATAGATGAAGTCCCGATAGCTTTCTGTACGCACTTTATCCTGTTATTTAAAAGCAAAAAGTGCTCATTTTTTTTACACTTGGGTACAGCATATCATTCAAGAATACTGAAAAACTTCCTTTTTAACTTGGCCTAAACGTGTTTTGTGCATACTGTACTCACAAGGGCTCTGCAACAATGACACTGCCCACACATGTTTCAGAATTTACTGTCTTTACAAATGAAGACAGTTCCCTCAGCTGGAGGAAAAATAAGAAACTAGCTTAGTTTCCTGACCTGCTCCATTTCATTTTGAGTCTTTCAAAGTTCTTAATACCTCTTCACCACTTTCCAGGAACAGCAGAGTGACAATACTGCATCAGCGTTACGTAACAACCTCCTATACAATGGTAAAAATTTGAATCACTAGCTCATAAAATGTTTTCTATCATTTTACTCTCCGGCACTCCTGTGACAAAAGAGTTTTCTTTAAAAAAGAAGTTATGCACCAAATTACCTGTTCCACTTCTGAACAAACTGCCAATTTGCCAACCTGATGACAAAGTGGTAAATAAAGCTCTACAGTCCATTCTATGAAAGTCCAATAGAGGAAATAAATTTGACTGTAATACAACAGGGCTGGAGTATCTGGAATGTTTTCAAGCACTGAACAAAACATTTCTAGTATCTTAGTGGGTCAAAGGCAGCAGCATGGCTCAGTTTACCAGCAAGGTAATCTATTAAAACATTGATTCTCTTACCATGCACCAGCAGGTACACAAATTGACAGCCAAGGATAGGTTTTGGAATTGCTGTTGCAGTTCAAGTGTTACAGCAAAGTAAAAACACAATTTCAGCCATTTATTACCTAGTGCAAATAATGCTGAAGTACAAAATACAAGTGCTTATATTAAATCTAGTATTTTTCTACTATAGTAAGTTAAGACATTTTAGAAACAACAGAGAAACAAAAGAAATCTTCTACAGTGAGAAACAACAAAGTCTATTTGGACAGAAAACCAAGATCAAAAACAGTGGCTGAGAACAAAGGATACGTTAATAAAAAATTTGGAGACAAAAAGAAAGAATTATTTTGAAGCTTGAAAATCCTGAAATCCAATTTTAAATGTAGAAATATTATCACACAACCCAAAAACACAGGGTTGATCTTGGAAAATTCTGTTTTAAAATTCTACATAATTAACATGAATAAAAGAAATTGTGATCCTTTAAAATCGTATCGGTTTACTGTGATGTTATATTTAGAGGAACTATTTTTAGTGCTTCACCTCTACTGCAGTATAACAGGATTTGCTGAAATGACCAAAAAAGTTTAAAAATATATAATCCAAACTGGAATGTTCAGCATCAATTGAGAAAGTAGTCAGGTGGAAATCTTTCAGCCTTACATCCTGCCCAGTCACTGCCTCAGTACTGCCCCAACTGAATCAATACAACCTGAGCTGCTGCTCCAGTCAGTCACTTCAGGTGTCTCTATCCATCAATTCCCTTCTCTCACTCGACATTTCCATGTGATGCTTTTTTTGTTTGGTTTTAAGTAAGATAGTAATAACATTTATTAAGATGACAGTCAAGAAATTCTTGAGCAAAAAAAGCAGACCAAGGGAAACACTCGCCACTTGGCCAGTGTGAAGCAACAACATTCCTCCTCCATCTCTGAAGTGCCTGCAGTAAAAAAAACCACCAAATAGAAACTTCATCCTACCACTACCAGGAAGGTTCAAGACTGAACAGTGTCAGAAGCAGACTTAAAATTCAGAGAGCAAGATTCCTTTCTTAAAAATTTTCATGTAGCAAGTCACTATATTTTTGTAAATAAGGTAGACATGAAAAGAAGAAGAAATCCAAGTGAATGCCCAGGATACAGGAATAATTTCGATGTACAGACAATAAAAACCAATTGTTTTCATATGTTTCAGAAAGTCAAGTCTTCTTAAAAGCATTCTCATAAACACGCCCTAAAATCAATAAAATACAATTTTGTATCAATCTCCTTGTGCAGAGATGCAGATTTATTATAAACTTTATTAGCAAAGAGAAAGTCTTCCTCATCCTATAGCCTGTAACATCTCAAATGTCAGCTTTATACAACCACAAAACCAAACACCTGTCATTTTCATTTATCTTCATGACTTCAATTATGTTCCCATAAACTATACATTTTGGAAAATATGCTTCTACTTCTGCAGCCATCTCTGTGCTTCTGTAAAATCTCCTCCCCCTGATATTAGCCTCATGCTTATACTACTCTTAGCATAGGTTCATGTGCATTTCTGCACTGGGGCCACTAAATTATTTAGAAAGCTGAAAACTTTATCTGCTAGATGCAGGGATAAAGTCACTTCACAACTCTGTATTCTACCTCTACATTTAATTCTGGCTTAAAACTATAAAACTGTTTATAACTTTCATAACAATACCTTCTCTGAAAGGAAGAATTATGAGATTTTCATATACATGTCAATTATAAGATGTTGGGCTTGGTGGGTTTTATTTAAAGTTAAAAGGGCATACATAGGTTTGCCTTTGAAAAATTTTAAAAATTAATTTTATCTTGATCATATAAAGGAGCACACTTTTTTCCCAGCTGTTCAATGTCACGTTATAGTACACTGAACCAAGGACAAGTACCAATTTCTGTTTACCTAGTGCAGTAGGAAACCACAATACTTAGAAATGGTCTTGCGTAGCAAATTTCTATCGTCAGGAAAATTTAAAACTAAAGAAAAATATTCACTGTCTTTACTATGTTTAATTCTCTATCTCTTAAACATACAGGAAAAAGCTGCTTGTGGCAAGGTAAGGCTGTGGTACAGATACTGTAATATCAAGCATATCTGGAAATTATTTTATGTTCCTGATGCTTCCTGTAAACAGAAATCATACAAAGGAAGTAAAACTGAAGAAAGATGTCTCGGCACAACTCCTAGGAAAAAAACTATCCTGGGTAGAAAGGGTTAAAAATGCAGCTGCTCTGCAGTACATTTATGGGCACACAGCCCACTTCGTTCTCCCTCCTCTTCAGTCCTACTAAGATGCAGTTGAGATGACTTTCTAACCTTTAGCATCTCTTCGTGTATGCCATAATGCCCATAGGAGCTGAAGTAAACACCATCCTCATCCTCCTGGAGGTCTGCAATGGCGCTGGATGACGAGCTGCTCCTGACATCTGTGTTCATCACAAAATCCTGGGCAAATTGCCTGTAATCAATTTGAAATATACCCTTGAGATGTGTTTATGGGACCATGAAAAGGAGGCGGGGTGGGGGGATGGAGAAAGGGCTTGGAAGAGGGAAGGAATCCAGGGAAGGCTCCGAAGGGGTTTGCCAACAATGGGTCCAGCTTTAGGTGTGCACATCCTCCCTCTGCAGGCTCCTCCGGGCTGCTGCACCACAGCACTCCCTCTACAAGAAGGAATTATTCACACTGAAATACTGGGATGTGGCTTCTGGTTTTAAGGAAGGATTATTTAGTTTTTGCTCACTGGTACAAAAGCCAGCACCACGGTGCTCAAGGTGTTTTAGGCTGCGTGATACAGATTCAATTCAAAGCACAAGAACTACAGCCCACACAACACTGTGTGACTAGTGGGAGGCAGAAGAAAGTGTTTTAAAACTGAAGCATTTGGGTGAAAACAAAACAGAGCTTAAAATTCAATTTATTACTCTAATTTCATGTTGCTTATTATAACTCCTCCATGGTCCTGCATTCCTAAAACACAGGAGGAAATGATGAGAGAATTGAGATTGTGCAGCCTGGAGGAAAGAAGGCTCCAGGGTGACCCTACTGTAGCCTTTCAGTGCCCGAAGGGGCTCCAAGAAATCTGGAGAGGGACTTTGGACAAGGAGTGACAGGACCAAGGGGAATAGATTTAAGCTGAAAAACAGTGTGTTGAGATTGGATATTGGAGAGAAATTTTTTTTTGGCTCTGAGGGTGGTGAGGCCCTGGCACAGACTGCCCAGAGAAGCTGTGAATGCCCCATCCCTGAGTGTCCAAGGCCAGGTTGGATGGGGCCACGAGCAACCTCAAGTGTCCCTGCTCAAGGTAGGATGTTGGAATGAGATGAACTTTAAGGTCCCTTCCAACCCAAACCATTCCATGATTCTATGTTCCCATTCCTCACAGCAGGTTTGATGAGAAAATACACAAACCTAGGTTTTTAGAATGAAAACACTATTAGAAGTCAACAAGCAAACAGCTCATTATATACCCACAACAAAGTGAAAAAGCAAACATCCTTCAGCCAGACAAGATTCCTCCGAAGTCTACGCTCCAACAGCAACAAAACTTGCACAACAGACCACTCCAAAGTCATCAACACTTAATAGTGATCGTACTTTCTTAAATGGAAATTTCACATATAGAAGCTGTAGGTAACATCTCATTACAAGTACCATCTTTATAGAACAACAAAACCAAAAATACTGTTTCACCCCTGACATATCAAATACTTCTCCACTCAACTAGTTTGAATGGAGAGGAGAATATGGTAAGGGAATCTGTATTAAAATTTGGTCAATATCAGAAACTTCTCATACAGGTAAAGTCTGGATCTTATTTTTAATACTGCTCTTTACCATGACAGCTTGCATTTTCCTTACTTTTAGGTAAATACTTAAATGATAAAAACTTAAACTTTTTAAAAAAATAGATTCTATGACATATAATTAGCACTGTGCGAGATTCAACTGATTTCAAATTTTAAATTATTTAAAATGGATTTATCTAATAGTTTCTCCAGCCTAGGCATGCAACACAAGAACCAAAGAAACTCTGGAGACAGAGCTGCCCTCCAGTCTTTTTTATCAAGAATTAGAAGGTAAGTAAAAATAAAACCTATCACCTTTAAACAAGTGACAGATTGAATATTTCAACTTATACAAGCCATGCCCTTAAAAATGTAAGTTCCATCCAGTGCTAGAGGCAACCTGATTTATAGAACTGTTGCCATCTTTATCTCACAGAGGTTTAACTGGAAGGAAACATCTGCAGATGGTCTCTTTCCAGCATAAACCAGAATCACTATGAATTACAGCACATTAACTACAATAATGCAACTGGTTCATGTGTCCATAATTTAAAACTGTGCTGCTTCAGCAGATCTACATCTGGCTACTTTTGCTGCCAGACAATCCCTGCTGAACTGAACAGGCTACACTGGAAAAGAAAAATAAAATACTCTTTCTTACAGGAGTGAATGACTTGATATACTAACCTCAAAAAAATACTAAAAATCTATAAGCCTGACTGAAGCTTAGAGCTCAAAAGAAATTGCTACTGATGACCTGAAAAAATTATGGGGTTTTTTGTTTTAAATGAAAACAAATGGAAAACGAGGAAGACAAGAAGACATACAGGAAAAAAATGCTCAAGTTTTCAGAGCACAGTGACAAATTTCTTTCATTCTACTGTTTATGATCAATTAATACATCATGTACACAGATCCCAGAAAAGTGCTGTGTGCTGTGAAGTACAATTTGCAAAAGTCAAACTCAACTGAAGACAAAACTGCTCATTTTTGACATAAATAATTGTTCACAGCTGAGAAGACTTAAATACATGAATTTATTTTGGTATACTTAGTTACTTATAACACCAAGTGTGTACTGTCAAAATGTAAAATAAACCCTCAAATATTTTACAGAACAAAGTTCTTGTTGGTCAACTTCTCCACAAAAGAACCTGAATTATTTTTCCAAGTCTCTTAAATACAATTTCAGTTCTTCAGTGCCCAATCAGTATGATCTTGAAATGACATGTTTGTAGAGGATTCAATCCTATGTGACCCAAAAAGAAGTTTACACTCCCATTTTATGCACAAGTATCATCAATCCATATTGTGCAGAGCTCAAGATTTAGAAGTGGCATGTACAGCCACGGGAATGTCCTGATTCCTGACTGTGATGCACTGGATATTCTTATCAACAGAACCTACACCTGAGACTGAAAAGTAGCTGAAAAGTTGATTTATTAATTTCACTGGAAGTTTCTCCAAACTGTAAGTGGACTCTACTACTAACAATCATTGTTTAGAGCCAACTCTGACAATATTTGGAGTCCCATATTTAATTTGTCAGTCTCTCTCTCTCTCCCCCCTTCACTATGTTTAAATTTATATCTAAAGGACTAACAGAAAAGTGCCTCAAAAACAAAAGAAAATACATGTTTCTGAGCCATGTGCTTGCTTAGCTTTGCTAAAAATGCTTTGTCTTTCAATTTGTGCTGATTCTGCAGTTTTTACTACCCATCAACTTACTGACCATCTACAACAGACAAGACAAATCTGCAATCCAAACATAGGTCAAAAGGTTTATTCCAGTTACATTCTACTACTTCTTTGAATTTCTATTGGTCTTTAAACATGAACATGCCATCTCACCTAAAACACCCCAAAGCTTCATTTCAAACACTTACTTCATTTTTTGAAGATCATCTTGTGCTCTAGCCAAGGCTGCTTCTGCCACTCTTGCTCTGTGTTCTGCATGTTTTAACTGTTCAAGGAGCACTGTGGTGTCATTTAAACCATTACAAGGCAGAACGTTTGCAGGTTCACAAAGATCTTCTATATCTGATGAAATGGGGAGGGAAAAAAAGTCACTGAACAGTCATGTGTTGCTTCACAGCAGATCATAAACATATAATGCTACTCCTGTCTTTGGATGATTTGCAGAAGTGGGTTGTTTTACAAAAGGCAGGACTGAATTTGACAGGACTAACTGCAGAACACAATACTACTCAGAAAAAGCAAATATGCTGTAAGCAGGCTCTAAGCTAATAAAGCAAATAAATCCAGAATTCAGGCTTCTTGAAATTCTGGTGTTTGATTATTCATAGAAGAGACATTAGGTTTAGAGTATAATTAAGTTAATTACAGTCCTATCCTCTATTTTTCCAACTATGTTATTCTGAGGCCAAAAGGGTTGTTAATGGTAATGGTAAAAGATAAGAAATCATAAAAATTTTTCTTAATAATTAGACAATAACTCCATTTCCAAACCAATTCTTTGGGCTTTTATAAACTTACAAACACACAAAACTCAGATGAGCATAAGCAGAGTGCATCTAGATAAATGTTGCTTTTCAATTACAGCTTAAACTCAGCACTAGGTGCCATTCACCTCTTGCTAAATTCAGCTGATTTCAATGGATGTCAGTGGAGAAAAAAAATGCTACTGTGGTTTTGGGTGTAGTAGAGGTTATTGCCAGCTTACTGATCAAAAACTTAAATAAAGAAAAAGAACATATAACTGTCCCTTTTAGTTGTGGGAGACGATTTGACCCATGGGACTGAAACAAGGCATTTAATATTTCACAGATTCAAATCACCCCCATAACTCTAGCAATTGCAACTGGCACCTCAAAGCACCTCACAAGTCCATAGTTTGGGCAAAGAAACACAGTAGGCAGGAGCTGATACATTAAAATGTGAAATCCCTGAAGTAACTAACCAATGTCTTCCAGCAGGCACTACCTCTGCTACCATGAACAGGGCTCACTTCCAGACTGTACAGAGAAGCCCTAAGCACCTTATAGTTTAACTGAAAGAAAGAGATACAAGTGCAAAACAGAGTGGGAGGATCACGGGCAGAAAAATAATTTCCAAAGAAACTGAATTTTCTCAAGAACATCTGATGAACTGCCACGAGAGAGAAACTAAGGCTGCTTGTTCTGATGCCTAGAACCACTAAAGAATCAGAACACTTACAGCATCTTACACTGGGTTGATTCAAAATAGAACTTGTATAAAAGATGTTTTCAACAAGGCAAATTACTTGCTCCTTATTTATGGCCTATATTTTTGAATGCATCTGGTTATGAATATCTACATTTAGAAGTTTTAAAAGCTTTACAAATCTCCCAACGAAGCTCATGTGAAATGTCTCTTTGAGCCACATAACTACTAAATAGACATCTCTGCTATGAGAATTCACTACAATAAATGAATGCAGACAATAAACCAGGGCTATGGAAATCTCAGTCATTAAAAACCAACGCACAATGTGTGGTAAAAATATGAGCGTAACTTAATGCCACGACTTTAGCTACTATGTGGACTTGCTCATGTATGTAAATCACCTGAATAATAGTGACAATGTTTAACCTGACATGAACTCTGACAATACCATATCTACCCCTCAATGTAGCACAGTCATACTGAAACACAATATTTACCAAACTGAAGGAGGAGATCATCTTCTAGCTCTGGTTTCAAATACTCCTCTCCTTCCCAAGGCAGTGGGCTGCTCAGAGAACTCAAATACGTTCCTGTTGGTTTCTAGACAGGGGAAGAACATGTAAGAGCATGTAAGCTAAAGTGTCTTGGAAAATACCAACTTCATTCAAGAAAATAAGGCAAAGACCTGTTTTTTCACACATTGAAATATGCAGGGTATTACTGAAGGAGCTTTGTAGCAAAGGCTGAGAAAGCCCAAGCAGCTAGAGGATCAAGGAATTCAGCAGAAGCAGTAAAGCACAGCAGATTGATAGATATTGGAGGATAACTGCAGGATTACACTGCTATCAGGAACCAAATCTACTCAGATGTTTGGCTGTGTCAGACCCAGAGCTTACAAGAGGGACAATCAATAAATCTCAGATACTAATCCTGTCAGGTGTTTTTACATGAACAGTGCTGCAGGGACAAGTGTCAGAAACGCTACATTAACTCCTGTTTGTACCCAGCCATCCAGGAAAGAAGTCATATTCTGGACTTCAATTTTGCCTGTCTGTGTTTACTCTGCATAGCTAGTCACAAATTAAATAAGCATTGTGGATTTAAGATTTGAAGATTTAAGTAAAAAAAATCCTTAATAAGGGCAGATGGTATAAAGTTTAAACCTAAACTTTTAGGGATAAACCAAGGATCATGCTCTAGTCCCAAAACACACAAAACAGACCCAGAGCTATCCTAAAACTGAAGGTTCCCACTAGCTTTCCTGTTACTGGCATCATCTTAGCACAGATTTAAGTTCTGTAACCTAACCCAGGTGTTGTCCTTACTAAGTAGGGGTCTGGCCAGCTCACACCCAACACACAGGCAGAGACTCAAACTTCAGTTATTGACAAGTGAACCTATTTCTGAAGCAAGACAGCAGAGTCAAAGGCCAAGACAAATGAACAAAGCAAGATGACTACATAGCATGGAGTCTTTCTGCAAGTCTGAACATTTTCTTCTGAAAACAATAAAGCTCACATTAATTTATTCTTTAATTAAACAAACTTCATATCTAAATCAACAGCTATTTTAATTCCTGTGACTTATTTTTAGAACAACAATAAAAAAAATCCCATGCAATTATTAAAAAAGAGCAAGCTGGAAGCACAGGACCTTGATTTCCTGTTCTCCAGACGCAGATTATAGAAGTAGTATGTGGCACACCTACCTTTAATCTGACAAAGTTTATTAGTTTAATGTATCCATAAAAATCGAGTCCTGCGAGGGAGGGGGGGGGGGGAGAAAAAAGGGAGAGAATGTTTGCAATAAAGCACACAAACTTTACAATTAAATGAATACTAACTACTTGTTCAACTGGCCAGCTTTCCCTTGGGGTGTACATCACTATCCAGTGCAGTCTTCCTATCTTAAGTTTGCCATCTATGTTTTTCTTCTGCTTAGGACTAAACCAGGAAATTCTCACCCTCAGGACAACCACATTTGCTGCAAATTAAGAACGGAACACATCCAGCTGGGGATTATGAACAGGAATTTCACTCATTTGGCAAGCAAGTGCATCAGGACAGTCATTCTCATCTCCTACCAGCTACTCCGCTGGTATTTTAGGCTGCTGTGCTCCTTCATTCACGTTTTTAGCCTTCTGCTTAACAGAATTTAAACTGATGCTACTCATCAAGAATACATATCCACATTAATTTAAAATTGCCACCAAGGCAGAAATAAGGGTAGTTTAAGTATAATTATGTACTCTCCCCAACAACAGCAAAGATAAACTCAAAATACCTTTCTTAGATTCTAGACAGAGAACAGGCCAGATCTTACAATTTCACAGGCAGATTTCTAAATGCTTCATCCTCTTATCTCACACTCCTTTTCAGTGAACACTCTTAAAACAGCATTTCTCCAATACTGTTTCCCTTCCCCTGCTTTCCGGTTTTCCTCTATATGCAGTAAAATACCCATTTCAGGTTCAGTAGCTCAGCACTTACCTCTTTCAAAGCCCTCCCTACTTCACATACATCTTCCTACGTGTACTTTCCTTCAGTGACCTCTTTGGCCTAAATACACCTTCAAGTGAAAGCCAACCTTAAGCCTCACTTAGAAAGAATTAAACAGACATTGGAGGGTATACCTGAGGGAACACAAGCCAAGACTGCAAACAGCTGCTCAAAAGACACCAGCGGCATAATCCAGCATAAACCAGCATCACAACAGGCAAGAGTTCCCAAGAGATCAGGTAAATCATGGCTATCTCAGGTATATCAAGTAGGCAGTGAGGATTCAGCCCACCAGAACAAGCCAGCAGAGATCAATCTTAGTTTTGTCACCAGTCAAGAGCTTTACCAGTAGATAAAGCATATGGGAAGCAGTCAGCATAATGATAAAGTTATAAGCATTCTTCCAAAACAGCTTATCCTGTTCAATTGTGGAAGCTTCAGTTGCAACCAGGAAATTAGCCAGAAACAAACTGATAGTTGTCATTTATTTTAAATGAGACACACACAAAATGAAATGACAAGTCACAAAAAAACTTACTGTGCTTCTGGATCACATCACTAACATTAAACTGATGCTCTGTTTTGCAGTGGGAGAATACATCTTCAGCAGAACTGAACAACCTATAAATAACAAATTATTAAATATTCAATATTAACACATTTATAAATTCTGAGTTCTATATTCTCTGTTCCAACCTGGTAGGCAATACATTCAGAACACATTTTCTGCCTTTGAAAAAGGATGAAGAGGCACCTGCTCACTCACATGTCCCACAAAGAAGCTTTTACCTTGTTGCCAAACATCTTGAAACAAAATACAATAAACACAAAAATTTTGTTTGACAAAGCCACCAACCCTGTTAACTTTCAAAAACTCCTTGGGAGTAGACACTGTGTTAAACTTGAACTCTTAAGAACCACATACAGGTCGGCCAGCTGGATCTGCAGCATCGAAATAAAAACCTTCACCTGTTTACTGGCGACTAGGAAAGATGTCGGGGCGAAAAGAGTAGAAAAGAAAAGAGAAAAGCCTCCACGCTGCTCCAGGGCGAGGGGAGGGGATTCCCTGCTTCCCACCTTTCCCCCTCCTTCAGTCTGGATCTAATACAGATTTGGCTCCATCTACAAGCTGGGAATGAACTGTCCCCCTGCCGAGGCTGCCCCCTGAGAGCTGAGCCGGGGAGCTACCAGCCCAGCCCAGTCCAGTCCAGCCTAGCCCAGCCTAGTCCAGGCCAGTGCACCCTAGCTCAGCCCAGCCCAGTTCTGACCAGTCCACCCCGGCCCGGCCCACCCCACCCCGGGCCAGGCGGCGGCCCTGAGGGCACCGCGGCCCTTCTTTCCTTCCCTCCCTTCTTCCTTCCCGCCGCCCCTTACTTATCGCAGAAGAGGCAGCGTGTCCGCTGGGCCACAGCAGCGCCTCCCTCTTCCTCCTCCTCTTCCCAGACCTCCTCGCCGTCGGAGAGCTCGGGCATCTCCTCCTCCTCCCCCATGTCCGTACCCCCGTCCGTACCCCCGTCCATACCCCCGTCCACACCCCGTCCCGCCGCCCCACGTGCGCCGCTTCCGCCCGGAGCGGGGGCGGGACGGGCTGACTCGCGCGCCCCCTGGCGAGAACCTCCGGCCATGGCGGGACCGGGCGGGGA
>VWZF01002532.1:750230-790230 GCA_013396755.1 Sclerurus mexicanus
ACATTTTGGGGACGAGCTGTGACATTTTGGGGATCGGCAGGGACATTTTGGGGATGGGCAGGGACATTTTGGGGAGCAGCAGCCCTGCCTCGGCTGCCGGCCGGCTTTCTGCACCTCACAGGTGGTGTGGGCGCCATAGGAGAGTTAAAGGGAATGGCCTGCACGCTGCCAGCTTTGGAATGAAGTTTGGCAACAGGCAGAATCACAGAATCAGTGAAGTTGGAAAAGACCTGGAGATCGTCGAGTCCAACCTATGGCCAAGCAACACGATGTCAACTGGCCACAGAAATCAGCTTTGTTACCCAGTGTGGCAATAATTACACACTTAAGAGAGACATGGATTATTTATTTCAGAGTTGTGGTATTCCNTTTGGGGACGAGCTGTGACATTTTGGGGATCGGCAGGGACATTTTGGGGATGGGCAGGGACATTTTGGGGAGCAGCAGCCCTGCCTCGGCTGCCGGCCGGCTTTCTGCACCTCACAGGTGGTGTGGGCGCCATAGGAGAGTTAAAGGGAATGGCCTGCACGCTGCCAGCTTTGGAATGAAGTTTGGCAACAGGCAGAATCACAGAATCAGTGAAGTTGGAAAAGACCTGGAGATCGTCGAGTCCAACCTATGGCCAAGCAACACGATGTCAACTGGCCACAGAAATCAGCTTTGTTACCCAGTGTGGCAATAATTACACACTTAAGAGAGACATGGATTATTTATTTCAGAGTTGTGGTATTCCACAAATCAGGCACACCAACTATCAAACCTTTTACTATTTGTACATTTATGCAAACAGAGGAATTAGTGTTCATTGGCTACAAGTTATGTGGTTCTGTTATTAATTAGCATTCTATCTTCTATTGGTTAATGAGCCTCTTGTTTCTTGTGCTAATTAGCCCACATGCTCAGTCTTTTTTGGGTCGGTGGCTGTGAGTTGCTCCTGGCCTCCCCCTTGCAGAAGTACCTTTTGCCCAGTCAGAGCTGTTTCAGCCAAGTCAACAAGTTGGTTTTATTAGTTTTGTCCTTCTCTTGGGAGTTCTGCCAGATGTCCTTGCAGCCCATAAATTCTGCATTCTTTGTGCCCACTATTGGTGGTTCATCCTTCTTCCCAAGCTTAGTGAACCTCCCCCTTAGTCTGAGCTCACTGAAACATGTCAAACCCTAAACCTTGACAAAGCAATTCTACCAACGAGTAATTTGTTTTTTGGACACCTGGATATCACAGAGCTCATTAGCAGCTCTCTGTTTTACCAATTATGTTTCCCTTCTTGTTGATTAGCCTTGAAATGATATAAAGATAAAGCATTATAAAACATCCCTTTTTGAGAGTATTTCACATATTCAACAATTGCAACAAGACCATGGCACTAAATGTCACTTCCAGTCTTTCCTTAAACGCCTCTAGGGACAGGGATTCCACCACACCCTTGGGCAGCCCATTCCAGTATCTAATCACCCTTTCTGTGAAGAAATTCTTCCTAATGTCTTTTATAAGTGAGATGTCATCCAAACGCAGAAGCTAAAAAGTAGCTTTAAAAATTAGATAGAAAAAGAAAGCTTGAGGGCCCTCACTTGAAGCTAGTACCTGACATTCCAGCTAGGTTACTGAAGCTCTTTCATTTTCTCTCTCTCTTTTGTGCCTGACAGAAACACGCATCTCTCCAAAAACAAATGGTGCTTTTTCTTCTGGTGCCCCTACACAGCTGAGGTCATTTGGTTTGTTCAGCCTGGAGAAGAGACTGAGGGGAGACCTCACTGCAGTTACAACTTCCTCAGGGGGGACAGGACTCAAGAAAACAGCATGAAGCTGAGTCACAGGACGTTTAGGTTAGATATCAAGAAAAGGTTCTTGGGCACTGGAGCAGGCTCCCCAGGGCAGTGGTCACAGCACCAAGCCGCACAGAGTTCAAGCAGCATTTGGACAACACACTCAGGCACATGGTAGCATTCTTAGCTGTCCTGTGCCAGGGCCAGGAGTTGGAGTCGATGATCTTCATAGCCACCTTCCAACACAGCATATTCTATGATATTTATTCTATTCTATGATATTTATTTTACAAAGGCTGAATCTGCAACAGCGCTTGATATGTAGCACTCAACATAAGTGGAGGTACCAAGTGTTTGTTAATACATTATAATTGTTGCTCGACAGAGTGATCCATCCTAGAGGGGTGGAACCCATTTTTAGGGTGCAATTTCAGTGATGTTTGCTGAATATAAAAACAAAGAGATTTGAATTGATCTGTAACAAAAGAAGGGAAAAAAAAAAGAAGGCAGGGAATGCAGAATTCAAGAAGGAAACCTGAAAGTCTGAATTTACTTGGCTGGATTACAATCTCTGATCTCTAATTCTGTAATCTGCCCTTGTATATCTCTCCCATGTAGCTTGATTTTCCTTTTAACCCCCCTATCTCTCAAAGCTAACGAAGAAGGCTTTTAAGTATGGTACTAATTAAGCAGATTAGGCTTGCTTAGTAATAGGCAAATCCAGAGGGACATGAAAATCCTAAATATGGAAGCTGGTTTTAGATAAGACCATAATGCCAGGTTTGAAAAAGGATCTGAGTTACTAAGTCCTTCATGAATTCTGTTCTGTGTTTTGTTTTTAAATTCTGTATCCATGCAGAATTATTTCTACAGGTATGACAAGATACCCCCAATTCTGCAAACACTATTTAGTGGTGTAAACTAAGTGCTTCTCATGGATTTTTTTTTCCTTACATAGCGACTCAGTATTAGTCATTGAATTAGAATTAGAGCAAAATGCTGGCAAAGTGCTGCACACCCTCAGCACACTGAAAAAATCTGGTACAGTCAGATGCTTATGCTCCAAAAGTAGTCTCTGATGCCACAAGAGAAACAGAAATGATGCAGAATGATAAAACACACTTTTCCCCCACTCTTGCTCAAGCAGCGGAGAGCAGAAACAGATTTACCAGCCGGGTAGTGCTCAGGCTGATAGCAGCAAAAGCAGAAACAGCAGCTGCTTTGTGTTTTACTGAAATTCTCCTCTTCCCCCCCACCCACCACCCCCACAGGGCAAGGGGTCACTGATTGCATAGTCTTTGCTCCATTGCACACCCTCAGCTATTGTGGAGAGAGCACCAGACTGAATGTGCCGCACAGCCTTGTAACTGAGCCTGCTTTTTTTTTATTGTGTGAATTAAGGTTCTCAATAAATGTAAAGCACCTGTTCTTTTGGGTCGGTGTAGATAACGCGTACTGTATGAAGGCTGTATGAAATCCTGCAGCAGAAGTGTATAAGTTACATCGGTTCCTCTTGAAATATGACCATCTTTGTTACAATCTCCTAATCCTCATAAAGGGATTTGCATGGTACAGGAAGATTTACAACGTAATGGATTACTATTTCATAATCTGGGCCAAGGGGAAGAAACTTCAAATACTTACCATCTTTTTACTGCATTTCAAACTCTTTTCCAGTTCTGGAAGCACATCACTGGGGAGACTGTTAGAGGGCGTTTGCACACAAAATATGGTATCGACATATCCCTTGTGGGCTTTCTTTAGTCTGGACTTCTAAGCATGTGTAACTTTATTCTCTACCTGCGTCACTTTATTCTCTACCTGCGTCACTTTTGTGGCTGCTGTGCTTGTCATTATTGAAAAGCAAAGAAAGCATGTTAATAGAAATTGTGTAGGAAATGGCCAAAATATTTTTTAACAAACTATTATTAAATGGCTATGACTCTACCCTGTGTAAAATGTATTAGAAAAAAGAGAGAGCAAGTATCTAAAAATTAAAAAACAAAACTACTTCTTAGTTGTGCAGAGTTATATTTTTTCAGTTTTAACTGAGTCACCAACAGAACAGACAACTGCACAGAACCATGAAACTCAAAACTGAACACAATTTTTCAAAAGTATTTTCTATCTAGAAAGTCCAAAGTGTCTGAAATTTTACACTACACTCCTTGGATACTAAAGCCATACTACCAAGAGCGACACTCCCAAAAGCACAGACTCTGAGCACAAATACTCTTACGCTCAGTCCTCCCAATCCAGTTTGTTGCATTTTGTATTCATTTAATGATGCAGACTCTGTAGCCAGCAGTCTAAAAGCAGATAGTGGCTTTTTCATTAAGCCCTTAAGATGTGTAGCGATGAGCAGGTTCTCACAAAGCTGCCACTTCCTAACATCACACACCAATGAAAAGCAACAGAGAGAGGTGACAAACTTCACATTTTGCAGAAGGGCATCACTGAAAGTAAAATGTAATTAATGCCAGTGAGCTCCTTACCCTGTTATTGCCCTCAGGGCCAAAAGGTGAATTTAGATTCTGTTAAAATAATAAAGCTTGGAAATATTTAAATGAAGCATAAATCAGAAAATTTGAGTGCCAGTTTGTATACAAAGGGAATGAGCTGTAGTCAAAAAGTATTTCTTATTCCTATCATCAGGAAAAGTTAGTAGTATTGAAAGCAGATTTGTTAATCTGAATTTATATGCTCAGTTTAAAAGTTTTGTAAAATGATGGCCATATTCCCCTTAATATAATTCTGAACTAGGGTAACTGGCTGAGATATTTTTCGTCTGGACAAAGCCCAGTGGAGCCTGTGTAGGGCTCACCTTGGTTGCAGGGTTAGATTTAAGCTTGAGAGAGAAAGTAAGCCTAGATCTGAAGCTGAAGTGAAAGTGTGGACTGCAAATTAGAACTTCTTCTCCTGGGCAGGGGCAGGTTTTGGTTTGTTGCATTTTTTTTTTTTTTTAGTAGTAGTAGTAGTATTTCTTTGGGGGGTGGGGCAGGGGTTTTATTTGGTTGGGGGATTTGTGGTTTTTTGTTTGTTTGCTTTAACAAAAACAAGGGTTAGGGTTCTGTTACGCAGTGTGGGACTCAGTATGTTACACACACACACGTATTTTTACCTCTACAGCAATACCTCCATGAAATGTGCATTGTGGAGCAGCTTGAGGAACATGGGACGGTTTCAGATGCTACAGGCTACTGGGATCCAAGTGGATAATATTAACAAAATAATCAAAAATAATCAAATACTTAGAAGCTGAGAAAACCACTGATCTTCAGAGTTACTTTCACTGTTGATGTCCAAAGGGTAAATGCAGATAAAAGAACTCATAAGCATATTAAGAATAAACCAATGTTCACAGAGAAAGCAGCTGTAAGTAATTGAAACTTTTTTGTCTCATAATACCTGTGTTTCTGTAGGGGAATTGTCTGTTTTCTACAGAGACAGATATCTGAAGTTAGAGTAAATGATTGTCAAGAAAAACTACGAAAGAAATCCTATCCTCATTTGAAGTATAACAAAGTGTTTACCTCAGACCACACATTTACCATGAAAATATATGGTCTCCATTCACAGTGAGAAAACAGGCAAGGACAGGTGGTGTTTTGGTTAGCTAGTGAGTCAAACCTGTGGAACTGTGGTGGCTGTGCACTAAAAACAAACTCTCAAAAGCAATTATCTGGCACCTAGAATTTTTTTACAGTATCTACAATGTACTCAGTGTCACAAGGGTGGATGTTAGGCATTTAGCAATCCCTGAAATCAATACTTAGATGAGTTACCTGGAAATAAATCCCTTCTTATCATGGGATGAGCATGTCCAAGGTTAAGTCCACCAGAACCAGCTCTGGACTGTGCTCATGAGGAGCAACTGCCTGAAGACAAAAGAAACTTGAAGTGTGCTAGGGAAAAAAAAAAGAAGGATCAAATTGTTTGAGCTCGAAATTTAGAAACCATAAATGAAAGGAGCATTAATAGATGTGTGCGTAGCTGTTTAAGGAACCTGGTGCTTAGTGCCTAGATATGCAAGAGCTTGGTAAGGGCAGAACTGAAATGCAGAGGAAGAATGGGAAGTTTTGTACATTCTAGGAGAACAGGGACCAACAGAAGCCACTCATATTTCTCATGACTATTACATATGCGATGAAAATTATTTTCCTTAGTGTGCAGCAGATCACAGCCCAGCCCAGTGTCTCCATTTGGACAGATGTAACAAAAATACAAGTATTTCTTTGTTCGGCTTCTTCACTTTCTCTAAGTTGTGATTGCCTCAGCAGAATGAGGAACAATATTGATGATCCTGGGCAGCGAAAAACACGGTAGAAAACAGAGAAAGAGACAATCAGAAAGTAGAATCAGGCACAGGACCCATATCCATTTATGCTGGTTTTCTTGCAGAATTATTTTGCCTTTTCCGACAAAGATGAAAGGAAATATTCATCACGTTGCATTTTTCAAAAATACATTTTGTAGTTAACTAGGATGAATTCTGTTCATTGCTTGCAGCAAAAGATGTACTATTTTACTTTCATTTCTGTATCTAGAAAACCAGAGAGACTTATAAAATGATTCTGACAACACACAGATTTGGAATATTTCAGGAGTTCAAGATCTTGAAAGATCTATTGCAACAGTTCAGTGAAATCTTTGTAGAGGAACTGTAAACACGTGATTTCTTCATGTTATCAGTATTGAAAAGACAGTTACTATCTCTTGCTGTAAACTTTTAGTGAAAACTTTACAGGAGGAGATACAGGGCAGATTGGGAAAATTATTTTCTCAGAGACAAATCTGGATACCTCAAAAGTCTTTATGCCCAGGGATGTAAAAAATGCAGGAAAGAGGAAAAAGAATTACTTGCCCTGCACTAAAAAATGTAAGTAAACAATAGCCAAGTGTAAATGTGCTATCAAAGCATTTTTAGAGCAGGTAAACTAAAATATTATGAACCAAACAAAAAATCATTACATAGCATTAGGCTGGTGTTTCCATTTCTGTGCCAGCTTGTTACAGCTTCACTCAGTCCAGCTTTTTTGTTGACAGATTTTTGACTTATTTTCAGTTCATTTCACTGAAAAAATTCTAACATAAAAATGGAAATATCCTTCCATAAAACTGCAAATTCTCCTGATAAATATTAATTCCTGCTTCTTTAAAAGGTGCTTGTTTGAGGTATTATGAGTAGTAGCTATGTGTGTTAAATCTCCCATTCTTTGTACCAGCTTCTTTAAAAAAAAAATAAATCAGCCAATGAAAAGTGCCTAGACTGACGCTGTCTCCCTCGGTTAATCCAAGGCCAGGAGAGGGATAATTTGATTAAACTGAGACCCTAATTTATTTAGCTTTAGTTCTGGATCAACCTCTTCTTAATAGAGTGCTGTCGTCTCCAATTGTTTGATGAAAATTAAAGTGACATAAATACCATGGGACTTTTTCAATCTGATTAGTCAGCTAACTTGCATCAATACTACCCCAGCCATCAGGCGCTGGCGTCCTTCCTTTCACCAGCCTCACTAACAACTGACAAGTTCTCCTTGAAGACCAGGCACCCACGCTGCCACTCAGACCCCCACACTTAACCCATCATCCCTCCTCAATGGCTCTTGTTTGACAAGGTGCCCACACCTTTTTCCATTGCTGTTCATCAGACAAAGCTAAATATTGTTTTATTAGCAATCAATAGCCTGTTAATCCCAAACGATTTCACAAATCCACTGAGCTCTCAAGCTGATTAAAAACGTTTGGGGTTTTTTTTGGTGTTTTTTTTTTTTTTTTTTTAAGCTGCTAAATTTCAGATGGATTTTCCCCTCTCCTCCCAACCCTCGCGCTCTGATATGGGACATTGTAGCTGGTTAGCAAAGCCACAAGAGCAAAAGAGCTCCCTTGTCTTTAATGTTGCCTTTAAGTGGACATTTGCAAGTGTCAAAGTTTCACAGTTTAAATATGAGCAAACCTATGCCACCAATCCCTCAGCACATTTACTAGCTCCTCCACTTTCAATCCATCAGTTTGAAACTTAAGAATTCAAGAGCTTCTGAGCCTTCCCTTTTCTTTTTACAGCAATATGGTAAATTCTTGCTTAGTCTGAGGGCAGGAGACTAAGGAGTGAGAGAGAAAAGTAAGCTTCTTTGATTTACAACATATAAACTGCTAACAAAGCTGGCTGTTGCACTGCTGAACCACGTACCGTTCGTGCCCAAGCCACAGGCACAGGCTTGGCAGGCTGTGATGATACCTATGTTTGCTCGTTGGGTCATGGATGGATCTTCTGTGAGGCACAAGGGCAACAGCATTACAAATACACTTCCTCTTACCCATCCTTGCTTACACCCACTGTCTGCCTACCTTTGCACCGGCGACGTTGATTGGGAGAGCTGCTAATGTAATTAATGGTAGTTTAATTATGTATGTAGTATAAATCAAGGTCAAGACAGACAGGCAGCGTTGATGGGCTCACACTGAGCCTCTGAAGCACCCAGGAACACAGTGCTGACTTTAAGGATTTGGTGAGCTGGCTTTGCAGGTCTGGGTTTTACTCTTCTTCCCCTTACTGAATTGTTCCTGTAGATGTGCTCCGTCTGCAGCAACAGAGAAAGAAGGGCTGTGGGCAAGCTAATGCCTCAGCAATGTTGCACATACTCTGCCTGGAGCAAATCTTGAAATGGGTGGTCTTGGCTCTTAAGTACAAGACACCAAACTCTACGAAAAGTTCTTGTTGACACTAAAGGACTTAACTAAAAGTGAAAATTTTATGGGTTTTGTGCAGGGTTTTAACATACCCAAACCATGCTTTCAGTAGAAGGGGAAAAGTTATTTCAGCTGATACAATCCTCTGGGAAATCTGTTGAAACAAAACAGAGATTTCCCAAGTCATCAGCCTTGAGAACAGAGCACAAGTTCTGAAACAGACTGTAAAGTCTCAGAGGCAACATTTCAAATCAGTAACTTCCAAAAAGTCAGCACAATTACTGTGAAAACATACCTGCTTGGAGTGTATTGTTCAGTATCTGTTTCAAATGACTCTTCCATATAAGCTTAGGGATTTTTATAGGCTCTTCTCAAACTCTTCTTTCAACAAATTTTTCTGTTAGGAGAAATATCTATCCCATCAAAAATATTCATCAAAACACTGGAACATAATGACGAAAAAAGGCCCCTATCTATTCATAATTTTCAAGAAAGTTTGACATTTCAGACACTTTAAATGGAACATGCAAGTTTCTGCCAAGACAGATAAAGCAGTAACTGTTTGATAATCTCCCTTCGGCTACTGTGCATGACCCTGTTGCATTTGCCTATGGCAAAAAAGGGCCTCAAATGTTGACGAATGTTTTTCAGTTTTGTATTTTATAAACTTATAAATAAAAGTTAACAAGAAACAATGCAAAATTAATACTCACCCAAGAAAGTGCTAACTACAGCTTACAATTCCTCTCCAAATCCTTTATTTCTAAGGCCAAGGATGGTAACTTTAGAAAATTATTGTTGATTCAAGATGTGAACAACTCTACTGCTCTTGAATTCTAGGATAAAGGCATATGTATTTTGTGTCAAGATAATTTTGGCTTTTTAATTATTATTATATCTGCAGGTGTATTGTGCAGCACCATGTGCTGTTTGAAGCAGAAAAAGAGTTTGCTATTTGTTCATAGAATTATTTTTGTGCAATAACAGCAGAAACGCCATTGATGTCTTTATCTTCACCAAGTTATTCTGTACAGAGTATTTGAACATCTAAAAACACATAGAGATTGAAATGTGAAATATTTCCTTCAACAGCACAGTAGAAAACTCACCATCATCACAAAGAGGTGCTAAAGACTGAAAATTAAGAAGAATTGTGGCTGCAGTGTGAGCTCTGGATACGTCCAGATGCAGCAGTGTCTGCAGGCCAGCTCAGGGACTGAAAGGTGTTTATCCAGGTCACCATGAAACTCCACGCTCTTTAATTTCCCAGGGACAGATACCTTTTCAGTTCTTGCTCACAATAATTGTCTTAAAAGTTCTTTGGTGTTTTGCTTTTAATACACTGTTTTTTTATAGGAAGAAAAGGTAGCAAATTAATGAAGTTATTCAGGAAAGCAGAAGACACAAATTTGCTGTCTAACCTATATTAATGCTGGGCTACAGCCTCGGCTGTATGTCAAGGTTGTGGTGGCTGTATCTCCCAAAGCATTTTGTTTTGTGTTGGAGTAGCACTGCAGGGTTGAAGTGATCCCCATTTCTGATTTTTCATTTGGATCTGCAGACCACTTTTGGTGGCTGCACATTCAATTCCTTTCAGAAGACACTAAGCCAGAGTCTGCACTCAGGTGCACACCAGATCTGCTCCACAGCAGAGCTGAGGGTCTGAACTCGTGACTGCTTGTTCAGACAGCCTCAAACCCCCGGGGTGGTGCAGACAGTGAATCCAGGGAACTAGACTAAGTCTGATCCAGATTATGTCTCTTGAATTTAGAATCATAGAATGGTTCGAGCAGGAAGAGATCTCCCAAGATCATCTTGTCCAACCCCTCTGCAATGACCCTTCAACTCAATCAGTTGGTCACAGTCCAACTTGACCCTCAGCATTCCCAGGGATGGAGCATCTCAGCCTCTCTAGACAACCTGTTCCAATGTTTACCACCCTCACCATAAAGCATTTCTTCCTTATACCTAGTCTGAATCTACCCTCTCTTAGTTTATAACCATCAACTCTTGCCCTATCACTACAGGCCTCAATAAAAACTCTGTCCCCATCTTTCTTATAAGCCCCCTCTAAATACTGAAAGGCTGAACTTATTGTGCTGTAGACATGAGAACTTCTGCTTATTGACCTGCTCCCAAGAAACCATGTAAAAATAATATTTTTTGCTATCAAAATGAGCAAGCTATTGTTCCAGAGTTCTTCCCTGGAGGAAAAATCCCTGTGAATCATTACAAATGGTCACAGTTTAGAATAATTCCTCTAAAGTTTCGCTTGGTGCTGGGGGTCACCTGCCTCTGCAAACTGAGTGTTAGTGGTGCTTGCACACTTGTACAAAACTGAGGTCACCCCAGTTGTTTACTGGAACTCTGTGACTGGCAGCCAAATCCTACAGCTGGAAGCTGAGGCAGATGCCCAGCAGCTGTTGTCCAAGTTTCATGAGCAGAAAGAGATTTACTGCTTTGCTCAAGTTCTCCAAACCACTGGTTCATTTCTCTGGCAACATTCAAGGCATGCTGGAGACTGCAGTTATGCAGTTTTGCTTTTAACTGATCAGGCAATTTTGGTTTTTAATCATGGGTTTTGGTAGTAATAACTTGGTTTTTTGATGACCATATCATTTGCATGCTGAAGTGTTGTCTTCTGAACCATAAAGCCCCAGAACTGAATAACATGACACTCAGAGAAGCTCAAGACCAAATCTAGATCCAGATCCAGGGCAGAATTTGAGCCAACAGCCAGTTCCCAAACGATTCCATCTGAATGTACAGTAATTCAATAAAATTAAGATTGAGTCTCAGTGGCTTATATTGACTTTCAGCTTCCATGCTGACAATAAACAATTCTTCTGTTAATATTACTTTCGCTTTTGTTCTCTAGAAAAAAACTGTGATTGCAGAAACATGAAAGATTCTGTCTTCAAAAAAACTTTAAAAAATGCAAATTAACACTTTTATGATCCCATTACAGTAAACCTGGTGCAATTCTAGTGAGTTTGCTATGTCATCCCAGATCTGTCCCCGCCAGGAGTTGTGCTGATTATCCCTTATCAGCAACACTGAGTAAAGTTGTGTTTGGTCTCCTGTTTCCTGCTCTCCTTGCCTGCATGCTTTATTTCTCTTCCGTTAGGTTCAGGTCTCTCTGCTCTGGAACCAACCCATTTTGAAGAGACATTACCAAAATATAATAGCAAATCAGAAGGAGGAAAGCTTAACACAATATGTGCCTTGAGCTCCTTAAATGAGAAGGTATGTGACCCTTCAGTGAGCCCCTGATTTGTATAACCCCTGATTTGTGCAGAGCATCAGAGAATACCTTGTGAGAAGCAACAATTTTCATTGAATCACAGAATGCTCTGGGTTGGAAAGGACTTTAAAGGTCATCTCATCTCAACCCCCTGCCATGGGCAGGGACACCTTCCACTGGACCAGGTTAAAGCCCCTCACAATGTGGCCTTGGACACTTCCAGGGATGGGGCAGCCACAGCTTCTCTGGGCACCCCGTGCCAGTGTAACTTCCTATGTATTTACATGGTTTTCTCCATTCTCCCCAGTTACTCTTGCAGGCCACTGTGGTTCCTTTGAAGTGCAATGACTCTCATTTTAAAATGAGTTGCTCTCCTTATTCCTAGGCTTTCATTATAAGATTGCTCTAGACCTTGTTTTTCCAATACTCAGGAATCATTTTATTTCTGACATCCAAGTGGCTGGAGCCAGGAGTCAGGACCCTTCACAGCTATTGCTGCTCTAGGACCCTACAAGCCCACTCTGCTCCAAGCAGGATGAGGCGTGGGAAGGGTAATGGTTTGAAAATAGGAGGGATATAAGGAAGACATTTTTTACAATGAGAGTAGTGAAACACTGGAACAGGTTGCCCAGAAACATCCCTGGAAACATTCAAGACCAGGTTAGGTGGGGCTTTGAGCAGTCTGGTCTAGTGGCAGGTGTCCCTGCTGACAGCAGGGGGATTGGACTAGATGGCTTCTGAAGGTCCCTTCCAACCCAAACAATTACATAACTCTGTAAGGGGCTGCTGATTCTATAGGGTCACACCCAGCCATGACCTGGGGACACTCTCTGCTCCCCAGCAGTTCATCCCCCTGCCCAGCTCTGCCAGGCCCTTGGAATCAGCCTTGGGGCTGTTCCATGGGGCTGTGCCTGACACAGCCAGGGCTGTGGGTGCCAGCCCCAGGAAGACTGCATGGACGTCGTTGTGTTGTACATCCTGGTTTTCAGAGGTGTTACCCTGACCCCTTCTTTTTGGGTTTCCAGAAATTTCTGAGTTGCTGGACCCAGCATTTGGAGTGGTAGGAAAGAATAACAGGGCAACCTCACATATGCATGTGTTGTCATCAGTGATGGGTTTGGAATCCAAACAGCGATAAAATGGGCAGAATTCCTGAAGTCTTTACACAAGGTTTCACTGGCTGCCTGTAAAACCAGAGCATCCTGCAAAACTTCCAAGATGTTCAGGCAAGGAATGCAGAGTTGGAAAAAACACTATAACTGGTTTTGGACTATCCACTTTTTCTGTATGTTCTGGGTGAAACTGAGAAGAGATTCTGCTCTGAGCAGGCAGAATTACTTCGGTGCTGTGCTCTTCTAAGTAGGCGGGCACAGGAATAATTTTGTTCCCTCTGTTTCACATTCATAGCACTAAATGAGACTCTCCCTCCGTACCAGGGATGTTTCAGAAACTTTTTCCTTTTCCGCTGTGAACGCAGGAGGGCAGTGCAGTTCCAGTTTGGATTCAAATGTCTCTGGAGCAGATGGTCTTAAGCAAAGCCCAGCCCAAGTGCAAGTAAAGCCTCCAATTCCAGTTAAAAAGAGTTTCTACTCTTTCCTTCATTACTACACTTGGCAACCCACCTGTAGCCAGACTTTTTAAAATAAATATATCTTCTGCAACCTCTGCATGTGCAGCAAATAGATGTACTGCCAAAGGAAAAAAAAGAGAGAAAAAGGAGGGAAAGGAGGACACAAAGGGGGGAGGGAAGGGGGAGAGAGGGAGAGAAAGGGAAAAAGGAAAAAAGGGGGGAAGTGGGGATTTTGAGATGGGGTTTGAGATTAAAATAAAATAAATGGAGTTGCTGTTTCATTTACCCGTACCACACATAAACAAGCTGCGAACTCAAAGGCATCCAAAAAAGTCATAGCAACTCATGTACACCTCTAAATAAACCTTAGAAATTGTACTTGCAGTATAAACAGTAGCTACATGGTTTTAAAATCTGTGAAATAGGTAAAGGAAATTTTTAAAAATATTTTTTTCTGGTAGCTCTGGCAGATTTGATCAGATCCCTTCTGATGGGTCACAGCCTCCTCATTCAAATTTCCTCTGTAAAATGTATGTCCACTGTCACATTCTGTTTCTTTTACTGTATTCATTTCACAGTGGTTCTTCCAACCAGATTCCCTGGCAAATGACTAATACCACCAAAACAAAGTAGTCACTGAAGTAAATGAGTAGTTTGGGGAAATAAAGATTGCACCTTTTTTCCCCAGCACATTGAAGCAAAGCCAGCTCTTTTGCCTGAAGAAAAATCTGTAGCTGGCAGGATACTGATTTTGACCTTTGCAGAACCTCAAGTCTGGAGCCCATCACATACCCCAGTGCTAAGAATCATAACATTATAACCTGAGAGATGTGATGTTTTACTAGCAGGACCACATCCCATGCACAGCATACAGGGGCATTACACAAGATCTCACAGGACCCATTGTAGCCACATTAAAAGAGAAGATTTTGTTTTGAAACAGTTCTTAGGCAGGAATTTTCGGTTCTGTGGGTCATCGATTTCCTAGTCTTTTCCTTTTTGACCCTTTCTATTGGTGGTTTTGTGCCTTGGGAGTGTATATACTCAGAGAGAGATGTACAGAAATTGTAGAAAACATTGACTGTATCTGCGACCATTACTTTATACTGTTATAAGCATTTCTAGTTAATATTTTAGTGAGTTAAAAACAGTAGAAGACATACTAGTAGAATAATCACCTTTACAAACACCTCATAAGATATAATAATATTAATAGTAACCACAACAACAACAACAAGTTTGTTTCTGACAAAAGGGGAAGTACCTGCTTCTGTTTCTGGTTTCACACTCCTACCACACACTAACACATTCCCATATGAATGAAAACCTAATTCATCTGAAACCTACAAAGAATGGATCAGCCAGTTTGGTGTCTGTGCTGTCTCAACATGTGGCTAAAAAACATCCTGGTAAAGGAGGAGAGGTGGGATGGTCCTGATAAGGGCAGGGAAGGAAGGAGGGAAGACATTATTTTCCAATGATGGTGTATGTGGTATTTAAGAAAAGGAAGAAATGGCTAAAGGTCAAGTGGTAAAAGAAAAAAATGACAGGAAAATCAATAGCCTCGGGGCAGGGCCGGGGAAGGAAAAGATGAATGAAATTGAGATTGACTTCATAAAGAAATACTTTGAGAAACAACTAAAAAGCATTTACGAAGCCAATAGTTTGGAACTCAGTTGCTCTGGTATAAAAATATGGAACAGCTCCCTCTGCCTTTCCTTTCGTAGCAGGCTTGTCATGTGCAAAGCTGACAAAATAATCAAAGCAGTCACTGGAAAATTATAAATAAATTTTAGAAAGGAAGGACCCCCAGAATATTAGTAATTCGAAAGATTGACATTCTTCAGTGGGATGCTAGAGCTTTTTAATCTGCATCCCCATCAATATACATGTTACTCACCACTGCACTATATGCTGCTAATTAATATTATCTATGTAGCCACTTATGTAGCCAATACCATTGCAATAAATACGTTCTACCTTGTAAAATCCACAATGGGTTTTGAATTTGGACTAAAACCATCTTGTCAAAGTGAAAAATGATACAAGAACTTACACACAGCAAAAAGCATTCAGCAAAACATTTGGAATTCAATTACGTCAGACTTGTATTTTTTCAGCAGATCAAGTTTTTTTGTTTTCTCAGAGAAAAACAATTATGTCTGAAATGTCTGAGTTTTTCTTTGTTTTTTTTCCCTCAGATAGCAAGCATAAAAGTAAAGTAAATTTTATAAAGTTCATACAGAATCCTCATTAACTTTAGTGTCAACTGCAATTCTCTACTAAAGGATTTCCTATTCTTCCATATTAATACATGACCAAAAAAAAGTGATGTTTTCACTATTATTGGTTGGTTTTGGAAAACATTAGGGATATCAGAGTGGCAGGACTAGATTTTGGGCTGGATAATCCTTACGAAGTATCTACTTTTATTGTGGCTGGGTTTGTTACAGACAACTCCACTTGTTCATGGATTTAAGTAGCAGAAATCTTTATGTGCATGCAACGAGCAACCAGTTGTTGTAAATAATTGTCCCCAAGAGGATTACTGAACTGTATAAAACATTCAGAAATTAAAGCAGTACTAAACTCTAGTATTTGAGCTTTTACAGAGAGGCTACAGTAATTCAGAATTTTGGGGGGGTTGGGGGACATTTTTTGTCATTCTATTACAGTAATCATAACATTTTTAATTGTTAGTCAGATTTGGAGAGACAGTTGTTCTTTTTTTTCTGTAAAAGAAACATGAAAAACTAGTATTTCTGTCCTTCTCTGTTTTACTGGCCCACTTCTGATTTCATTTGCATTCTCTGTGAAGCCCCTCCTGATACAGAAGAACTTATCAGAAAAACCCCCGAACTTGTAGAGCCTCTTTCTTTAAAGCACTCTTAGGAGATTTTTCAAAATGACAGGATTGTATATTTCTTTTGGTATTTCAGACAGCATTCCTGAAACCTCCCTGCCCTCCCACCCTCTTCAGGAAGCCAGCTGGACAAATGTGAAGGTTAGCAAATAATGAATGTCAAGAATCTTAAAATAATGAGATCATTGCCTGGCAGAGGAGCTGTTTTGAAAGCTAAGATCCCAGCCACATCTCCTGCCCAGCCAGAGGATATGACTGAGATAAAGGGATGACCATACAGAAATATGTCCCCAAATCCTATAATCCATTTCTCCATAACTATCTCCAACCATCAGAATGAAGAACAAACAAACAAAGCAATCTGACCTCAGTAGAAAAGATAAAGTGAACTGCAAACAAATCTCAAATTCCACCTCCCTCATCAACATGCTTCAAATGCCCTCTGCAGCCCGCATGGAGAGGAGAGGAAGAGGAGAGGAAGAGGAGAGCCAACCAGCTCTGCAAAAACACCTTTGGGACCACAAAAAACCCTCAACGGTGGGATGAAAGAAAGTGCCATATCAATTTCATTTCCATTCATCATTGCTAAGCCTCAAGTTTAAGAAAGTTTCATTGCCCATAAACACTCCAATCATAAGCAGCTGCACATGATATCATTTGGAGCCTGCTTGCATAACCCGTATTTCCCCCGAGCTTTATCCCTAAGCTGCAGCCTGACAGGCATCAGCCAGACCCAACTTGTTGGTTTAAAAAAGCCTGCACGGCGTTTTTACATTTAGCAGCTGAACCAAACTTCACAAAAGCACCTGAAAAGAATTGGTAAAAGGTTAGGATAGATTGACTGTTTCCAAATTGGAATACTAATGATGATCCTTAATGAAGCCTGACAGTACAATCTGTTTCTTATTGTTCCCTAAGTGCTGGCTACTGATCATATTCACTGGTTTTAGGGGACGGGGACAGACAGGGACAAATGGGCCCCACTGGTGAGCAGGACTGTGCACAGCTGATCTTTCAACGAGGATTAAATTCATTAAAATGATTCTCCCATCAGAAGAATCAATCTTTTGATTTGTTATCATCGTAGTGGTTATTAATTTTGAATGATGTCTAATTGGTGCCAGTACTGTTTGGGTCAGCTGGCGTAGTAATCTTCTTAGAAAGCAGTAAAGAATGCATAATTTTAGTAGCTCTAGCAGGAAGCAGGGGAGCTGAAGAAGGAAAATAAATCCCCAGCTTGATTTAATACCTCTCAGAATTTATCAGAACAATGGAGAAAGTAGGTAAAATACCTGCCATACCCAGCTGGTGAAAACTGACTTTGTTTTATTAATTTCACTGCTTTTAATACAAAATTAAGGCCCTTTCTCATAACGACAGTCTTAAAGAAATGTTTTGTTAGAGCATTGATAATAAGCACAATTGGAAATATTTCATTTTCTGGGCAAAGATCATATGCTCAGGGCAGAGAGGGCTCGGGGGAAGTCCAGGCTGATCAAGCAGGTCATCACTAGACTTCAGAGGCAGAACCTGCCCAGGCTGTGTCGTGCCTGGCCCAGGCATTTCAGGACTCGGCCCTAGCTCCACACACATCTCCCGTTTCTTCTCACAGCCAGTATTTTGAAACCAGTGTCAATGACCACAGGATTAAGACTGGGAGGATCTGGTTTCCTACTCAATTTTTTAAGTTATTTCAGCACTTCAAAACACTGGTGGGAGTTTAGAGGAGGTGATGGAAGCACCCCAGCAAGGCTGTTCATCTGCCTGATTTGGATGATTGGGCTACATGTGTTACCTCCACAGCTATGTGCTCCAATAATGCCTGAACCATCCCTGCAATGTGGATGTGGGGCTTCTTGTGTGTTCCTTAAAGTGACAGAGAAAGAGAAAGGCCTTAGAACAACAGACACTTTTATGAGGCAAGGACAAAACTGGCCCTGACAGAGCTGAGATACTACAGATTATTTTCTCCTGTTCCCTCTTGAAACATAAATATGTGGCTGCCACAGGTAATGGAAGGAGAGCTAAATCCCGATTCTTAGATATTCACTCAATTAAAGCCCCAGAGATTTCTACTGAAGCAAGTGATATCCACATCTCACTGAGATGAGAACAGGGACATAATTCTTAGTTTTTGCTAGGGTTGGTTTTTCTACACATTGGAAATTGTTTCTGTCTTACCTGTCTATCATCATAAATACACAACTGTGACAACATTACTTTGTGAATGGAGCAGTTCACGTGGGAAGGCACCTCTTTCATCAGTGCAATAGGTGTTTAGATGATACACAGCCATATAATCTAACCCATTTGGGGGCTTTTCCCTGCAGCTGGCAAAGGGAACTCTCTTTGCAAATCCACTGTTTCACCATACCTGTCTTCAGCCACACTCTCCAGCCCCACAGCGAGCTGTCTCATTGAAAAAGGGAATACATTGCATGACAAATAACAGTGGTCCAATCCTGCTTTCTCATGAAGTGATCTCTTCTCTGAGAAGTCATCACAATTGCTGTAATTCACCTGTTTTATCTAAAACCTCTGTTAGGCTTGAATAATAACACTTGAGTAAAAGTTATTCACACACATTAGTTTTCTTGGAGTCAACAGCAAAACCATCAACCCAGGAGCATTCATCCACTGCATTAGATGAAAAACAGATCTCTTACCATCTTAGCTACCTTTTGTAAGAAATTCTGCTTAACCTCAGCTTGTTGGGCTTTACTAAAGCCTTCAATTCCCACCAAACCATCTTCATAACTCAAGTAGTAAAAAGAGATTAAAACCTGTTTCTAATTCCTCATCCTGCAGGTTGTCATTTTTTAGAAAACATTCTATAAGAAAGCAAGATAAATCTCAACCAAATTATGAATCATTGGAACAATAAATGAAAAGATTTTAAATTACAGAGCCCGAATTGTCACTCAGGTTTGGGGAGCTAGATCATCCACACCTGGGTCCTATTTCATAGGCTAAAACCATTTATACTTGTTAGAGAAAGTTTATCTTTTCTCCACACACGTTCCCCCTGCTTGTTCTGCTCTGTTTGGTTAGACTGGGCACACTGATCTTATTCAACACCATTAATAACTGCTTAGACAAGGAGTTAAGTTACAGATTGGAAAATCCAACTATTGTCCCTGTTCCCAGCACTGATTTGAGATAGATCTATCTATTTATGACTTTGGGTAGATTACATTCCTGCTGTTTCCTTTCTTTCTTTCTTTCTTTATTTTTTTTTGTTTGTTTTGATTTTTTGTGTGGTTGGTTGGTTGTTGTTGTTTTTTTGGTTTTTGTTTTGTTTTGTTCGACTATTCTGTTCTGCAAAATATTTTTAAGCAAATGAAACTAAACATCATTACATGTGCTCCCACAAATACATGTTTTAAACAATCGCTTTTTGTGTCATTCTTTTTGAAATGGATAGCATGCATTTCAAGATTGGGTGGAACCTAAGGCTACTGACTAATATCCAGTGGACAATACCGACTAATAAACTAAGACTAGCATTCTATCAATGTTTTTTTCATATCTACAGTCAGAAGAGATAAACAGGTTAAAAGAATCTCATTGAAATGTGTATTGAGAATTTTATTTTCACAAAGAGTCTGAGACAAAAAGAAGATATTAAAATATTTTGAAAGTTATACAAGGCTATCATTGTTTACATAATCTTTGAATCATGCCTGAGCTCAAATTTTCTTTCATTCTTTTTAGAGACACAGATGTTTTGATTGGGATTTCAAATTCCTCTAAGTATGAAAGTGTTTGTTTAAGCAAGCACAGTAAAGAATCCATTTCTAAATTCAGTTCTTCAAAATATATGTGTTGTATTGCTGTCTGGTATGGCTTCCTGCCAAAATATATCTAAATATAACACTTCCTCCTTACAAACATGATGCCATTAATTTAAACCTCATAAGTGCCTTGTAGCTAAAAGCTGTTTTAGACATAGGGAGGCTGTAGGACAGATCAGCCAATAAAAAGCCAACCAGCTGTTCAACACCCTCAATCAAACCAGTGTTTCAGTGCAAGGAGGAATGAACATCTTCCCCCTCATGACAGCTGTGGAATCCAACAGTTATGTTTTTGCAAACATATTACTGAATGTATATTCACCTTTACTCACAACACAAAGTTTTACTCCTGAGAGCTGTGTTGGTCCTTTCAGGCTGTGTAAATGCCAGTCTTTTCTTCTCTAAACCCTGTTCAAAACCACTGTGGACATTTTCATACCCAACAAAGGAAATAGCTGTGTTGTCCATAACAGCCAACCTTTCAAAACCCCAAAATGTCCAAGAACACCCAAAAATAATTAGAGAAGAACGCCTGCAACCCAGGTCAGAAAGGAGACCCACCAGCTGTACTCACTGCTTAAACAATATGAGTATCTCTGGCCACCTACGTTATAAACTCTTCTCCAAAACAGGACAATGTAACTTGGAGATTTTTTATTATTTGAGGAGTCCCTCAAGTAAACTCCAGTTGCTGGTGAGATACTGCTCCAAACAGTGCAAGATCAGAAGCCTCCCACAGCTTCTTCCTTTGATTCAGACTTCACTGTAAAATTACTACTTTACAAGCTCTAAAAAGAAAAGAAGTCAGATCTTGAGAGGCAGAACTACATCAAAGGAAAGCAACATGGGAAGAGAAAACTCGTGTGTACATTGAAAACAGAGCTTAAATAGAGCCGAGCTAAAGTATTTGTGCAGAATGCTCTCATGTCTTTCTGGGGACCATGATTTCCACACAACCTATTTGGATACTGTCAGATTTTTGTAAAGAGAACTCAGCTTCTAATGGTGGTTTTTAGTTTATATGGTGACAGGCTTTCTGGAATTCCCCGTCTCCACACTCTTTTTGTTCCCCTAAATACTTTCCCTGCTGGAAAATGCACTGATTCCAAACAGCCGTAATGACTAAGTCCTCTAGCAAATGTCTTAAGTACCTGATTTTGAATAACACCTTGTCCAAGGAATTGGTCGGTTGTTAACCTTTAACCCTCTGTACTGCCATGCAGGAGGAATCCGCTTAAAATTCTCATTGTAAAGATACACAAGGAGTAGCATTAAGGCTGTTTGACCTCAGGATTTTCTGAAGGCAACTTTTGGATGTAATTTTCTCACATTTTTTTTATTTGCATTTAAAATAATTCCTTAAACAAGAATTTAAACAAACTTACTTTTCATGGTGCATTTTTTTCCCCATTTTGTGATCCCAGTGAGGGAACTGAGAATTCTTTCCAGAAAAAGTTGTGAACAGTTTAGGACTCAGAAGTGCTTAAGAAAGAAGCTGTATTTACTTTCCCTGGGATGGGGGACATAAAGCTGTTTTTGACAACTTATCTTTGTGATAATAGAGTTATCCCAAGGGGCCGTAAATCATTCACTGGGAAAAGTGAAACTCTTGGTATAGACCTACCTTATGCATGCCACTGAAAAACTATGTATTTCAGAGAGATGCCATAAAAATTAGAACGTGGCCATGTAGAACAAATATACAGAAAAAAATTGTTGCAGCCAGATAAGGAAAATTGCTTGAGAAAGAAGCAATTATAATTCTACTATACCACATGGGGTTCTCTTTGAATAAAAGTCCAATTTATATCAGTTATCTTGTAACTAGGCTGCAAGAGTGAAGTTGTTGGAAGGAACTATGAAAGGTATATAAACCAAGTTACAAAGTAAGATGCAAAATTCCAACTTTCCTCTGGTGATACTCACTAGGAAACACCATCAACACCACGACATATTTTGGTGTCACCTTCTCATTATTTCCAACCACAACACTGAAAGGGGACAAGGCACAGAAGGTCCCAGAGCAGATATGCTGCTCCACAGACGCTCCTCCACCACCTGTTTATGGGTCACTGAGACAGTTTGGGACAAAACTCAGTTGGCTCACACTGGATATCTCCAGGGTTATCTCAGCCACATCTCCTGATCAGGCATCTCTTCTCCTCAGAAAGATTTTACTGCATTAGTGAGCAGAACACAGGATTTATTTAAGTGGAAGAGAGTTCCATGTTGATGGTCCTACAACTTTCTTCAAGATATCTTAGTAGCCTGGGAATAATATATTCTGTTTAGCACGGTGGAGGGCTATCTTCAGTGTAAAGAGGGGCAAAAATGGGGTCTCTTTTCCATGAATATGCCTGTTTCCATGAGGTAATTTCAAAATTACTCACATGTAGATAGAGCCCAGGTTAGGTTACTTTATTAGATTTCTCACAGATGTAGATGGATCCCAGCACCCAAAACTCAAAGTGAAACTCTCAGCAAGTCTCATTCATAAAAAGCTGTGTGTGCTGTTTACAAGGGCAGTTTGTGTTTGGGTTTTATTATTATTTACTCTGCATATATGGGAAATAAATATTTTACACTGAGTTCCTCAAAACAGGTGTATCATTCATCTGTCCCCTAACTTTTATTGGCAAAAATGTTAAAGAAAACAGCATGCTGAAAAATTTGTTTTCCTGAAATCTAGAAGAGGATGATGTTTTAACTAAAACTGCTATGAACCCTGGCAATGTCATTGTGCCATTTCCATTCCAGAGCCAAAGAAATAGACTTCAAAGAACATTTGCAATAAAGCAGGTTTTAAATGGAATTCTTGAAGCTGTGGTATCACTGGTCCTTTGATTACAACCTTGTGAGATTCAAGGATGCTTCTCTCCTCTGGAACATAGATACTTTTTCACAGACACATTTTCATTTTTTTCATTGTTATACTTTCTTGCCCAAATCAAAGTGCAACCTTTTTCTTGGATCCCCGATGCACTCTCCTCAAAGTGCCAGAAGTAATCATCTGTGTGTTAAAGAAAAAAAGAAAAGCAAGAAACAAAAAAGGAACATGCAGAAAATTTGTTTGACTATGCTCATAGAAACAATTCTTTTGCTCCCACTTGTGGCAACTATTGCCAACGCTGTTAACAAATCAAATATGTTTCTTTAAAGCTTTAACAATATTTCTGATATGGCTGCTTCAAGTACAAGGAGGAGTTTTTTCCTACCATGTCTTTTACATTCATTTAGGTCTGTTGCATTTCATAAATACCCTTCTCAGCTCTCAACTAAAGCAGAATTATCAGCAACTGGAGGTGCTGCTATTTCACTGGAATATCCATTAAAAGAAAAAATACTTTTCGCCTTGTTCTTAAGAATTCCTTAATCTTTCTGAGGATTTATGTTCTTTGTGAATATTCAGGGATTCTGGCTTCTGGGATTTTGAATAGGTCCAAACTTGATAAACTTTCCTTACCTTCTCAGTATTCAAAGCAACAGCATGCAAATACAAAGCATAAGGATAAAAAGACAGTGATCCCTTTGTTATCTATAAATAGCACAATGACATTCCACCGGCAGAACTCCACTGGGCTGTTATCAACACAATTCAAATTTTCCTTATCCTGTTCTCCAGGTTATTTTAGAGGTGAGCAAAGAGCAGGATGACAGAATGATAAATAAACCCAAAATACATGCTGCATTGAAACCAAATGTCTGGCTTTCCCCCTTTTCCATTCAATGCTTTTTAGCTTATACAAGATCCAGGGTATCACAGGCAAATTCATTACACAGGGTATCCCAAGCAAAACATGAACAAGACAGTGCACACAGGCCACCTCACATTATGGTTTGCACACCAGGAGAGCAAGGCAACCTTAACAGAGCTGATATACAAGCAGTCTCATTCATCTAGAACCCCTAGGTTCAAGAAGATCATAATTGACCTAAATTTTCCAGTTTTGGACCCCTGTTTTATTTTCAACCATCTCCTCAAGGTGGAAAGGCACAAGGAAAGTTCAGCTGCAGAACTTCGTTCTAAAGACATTCTAAAACATTTAGTTAGGGGGAATCAGAGCAAACACAGGAACAATAGGTACGTGTGCATTAAGCCCAAGAGGCTTTGCATATTGACATTCTGGGCTCACTTTTGAACACTTTCCCCTTTAAACCTTTATCTCAACCTCCCCATGTATAAGATGGCAATCCCAACTCAGTTTTCTTAAAGATGAAATCAAACCTTTGAAGTCATTAAAACCTACCTGGGACCCTCTGAATTTCTGGCTTCTCCTAGAACAGCTCAAGACTCTAGTGAGGACACTGAATTGTAAATAATATTTGAATGTAGGACAGTGCAGTTGGAGGTATTACTATTGTAATAAAAACAAAACCACACAATGTCACATCTCTTTTGGCAAAATCCTCAAATGGGCTGTAAACTTAGATTTACTTTAAAATACCTCCTTTCCTCTGCTGACTGGAGAAGATAAAAATGATCATTCATTGGGCATTTTCTATTAATTCTGGGACTTCTCAGATAATGTCTTTGTGGATTTCTGCTGTTCTGGGTCACTCGCACATGGAAGCAGCTCTGCTTCTGTATTTCATTGTTCATAAAGCAGAGATCTTTAAAAATATTTCCTAGTGCTTAGTTTCCATTGTTAGGCTGGTGTAAGTTGGCACCAAAGTCCTTTGGGGAAACAGTGAAAACTGTTATAGGCTTGGCACACATATTTATGTGTATGGAATATTTGCTGCTGATGAAATGAGCGTACTTTAGGAAATTTTAGGCAACCATGTAGCAGGAATATCAGCTAACGAAGTGTTCACATCACGTGCTCTGGTCTGTGAGTACCTTACTGATATCACTCCACTTTTCTCCTCTGGCATGGCAAGTAAATGCAATGCAATGCAGAATTGCTTGCACAGTGAAGGAACTTTTTAATGAAATATCACTGAAAAAGAAAAATTAAACAGCAGAAAGATGTACTGAACAATTGAAACAGCCATCTCTCATCCCCAGAAGTGGTGTGTTTTGTTCTCACTGTGTATTTCTTGGCTGCATGTTCTTTCACAGAAGAGATAGTTGGCTAGTTGCGACCAAGAGAAAATACAGGCTAATCATACTGCTGTGCTTTACATTTTATTCAAAAGTATGTGAAAAGTTCATATAAATGTTAAGTAACTGTCAATTAAACTCCCCCTTTGCCCTCCTGTGGCAATTTCCCAGGCAGCTGGGGTGGAGGGGGAAATCCCCATTTCAGTCCTGGGTTGCTGTGTATGGCTAAAGACCAAACCGACCGGATTTATTACCTTCATATCTCGCAGCGCGGAGTTTGTGTCAGACCCACCACAGCCCTAATAGACGTCCTACTGGGCCACAAACACCAGTACAAATGGTAGGGCTGCCAGCACAATCCCAGCATGAATGAGCCTAAATTAGCCAGCGCCTAATAACCAGTTTACTAACACCTGTATTAGTACTGCATCGCTGTGAGGAGGGCTGCTGTTAGACAAGGCATAATCCCATAAGCTCGTCATTTGCATATCCCTCATTAGCTGATTAAAACCTGAAGGAGGCAGGTTTTTGCAGCCGGTGGGTCCATTCCGACGCTCTGGCTGCCTGGGTGGCTCAATAATGAAGTAACGGTGGTGAATGTGAGGTTTATATGTATGGAAGGGATTAAGAGTATTAGAGTTTGTGTGAACCGATGTTGCCATATTCTCTCTACTGGATCACAGTAATTGGATGGGAGGAGCAAGAGTGGATCCATTAGTTTTGTGTGTTTGCCCAGGAGCTGGGTGCTAGAGATTCAATTTTGCTTCCTTTTGCTCCTTTGCTTTTGTGAAGCACAGTGCTTTGTCTAGGCAAGCCCTTAGCACCTCTGTACACTACCCAGCTAAGGCGATTCAGCCACAAAGAAGAAACCTCGAAGACAGGCAACATAAAATACAGCCTAGACTCAAGTGCTACTTGAGGGCAGCACAATCCCGCACAGCCCAATCCTGGGAGAGAAAGTAAGAGATAATTGAAATCTATAAACACCTCTGGAGCCTTTTTATTATTTTATTAGTTCTCCACATTTGGGCTTAACAAACCTCATCATCAAAGAAGCCGTGAGCTCCTTACAAGAAAACTGAATGGCTTGAAATTTCACTGACTTAAGAAGCAATTGTTGGGATTATTTGCTGGGCTTGCATAATTCTAATGCAAAAAAAAAAAATCCATTTCCTACGTTATTTGTACAGCTGGAGTAATCACATTGTGTGAATGATGATGTAAAAAAAATATGCAAGCCTGTCTCTCCCGTAGTGCCACAACAGGAAGAAAACACACTGAACAGTTCAGGAGAGCCTGATGCCAGTGAGAGGCTTGGCAGAGTGTAAAGGCACAAGTTTTGTGCAACAGACATTAATAGGCATCAATTAGATGGGGGGAACATTTTAGACATTCTAACATGGCCACATTATTTCCACAACAATTTGGAGAATGCTTTCTTTTGTTCAAGATAGCTAAATGTTTGAAAATTACTGCATGAATGAAGTTGCAAGGCACAGGGAAGATGGGACTATTCAAATATAATAATAACAGTATCCCACAGGCAGCCTATGTTTTCTCATTTTAAAAAGCATTTTCTTTCCCCAAGCTAAACACCGTCACTCTGTTAATTACACTTCCCTACATTTTGGTAGCAAAATCTCAAGTTGTTGTATATCACCTTTTCCTCTTATGTTTTTATCCTAAACAATGGCAGTTGGTTTTGGAATAAGAGAAACTAAAAGTTCCTTCAGTTAGAGGTGTGAAAAAGATGAAAATATTCTGATCTTTGTGACTATATAGATTTCAGAACCAACAAACAAACATTGGCAGTACAATGTTAAGGAATAATGTGTGAACTGTCCTTGTATTACTCCAGGATTTCCTCACTGGAGCAGTTTTATCAGCACAAAACTATAATGATGCAGACATTATTTATTAGGCAGTGATTGAATCTGTGTTACTGATTCCATGTTAGTCAATATGGTTACATGCATTTGAACGATGCTAGGATCATCTATTGCCTCTCACCTGAATTTCTCAAAGCAAGAAGGCTCTACGGTGTTTCTAGGTGGATGTAAAGGGGAATGTTTAAATTAGTGGCAGCCCAACATTTCCTCCTTAATTCCATCCATACCTGACTTACACAGGCTTGACTGATGACACTCTCAGGCACACGGTGTGACTCTTGGGGATGGTCCTGTGCAGGGCTAAGGGTTGGACTTGATGATCCTCGTGGATCCCTTCCCACTCAGCATATTCTGTGATTCTTTGCCACCTGCAGCAGGCCGTGAGCTGACCTGATGAGACAGCTCGAGGGCATGAGAAGATACACATCCAAAATAGATTTGCATCTTCTTAGGTCATCAGAAGACAAGGACAGGCTCAAGCAACAGGCTCAAGGACAGGTTGCAGGAGCTTCTGAAATCCGGACAGGAGATGCATCTCTCCACCTACAGCTTTTGTCCCCAGGAACACACCCAGCCCTAGGCACTGGAGGGTTTCTCTGGAAGGTGACATAATCTGGGGATGCATTGACTGTATCACCTTTGGGTGACAGCACAACACAGAGGCTGCAGAACCGCATATTCCTGGAGCCAAGCTGAACGCTTGACAGAAGATTCAAACACTCTTGAGCTGGATGGAGATAATGCTGACTGTTAAAGACTCACAGAACCCAAGGAGTTGAGTTTCTGCCCTCCCTGACCTCCACTGCCCCCCGTGGGTGACAACCACATCACGTACAGTATTTCTTAAACAAGGACCCCTTCTCTGCCCATTTCTCATTTGAAACAGTGTTGATAGCAGCCAAGAAACCAAATAAAAATCCACGGCCAAATTATATTCCCATTTTTTTCCCCACTAAAAAAAATAGAATTACATTCCTTAAGAAATGTCCTCACCTGGACACTCTAGAAGGTAGTCAGAGTGCCCCATCTCCTGCCTGGTTTTAGTAAATGCTATCTGCTATTAGAAAAAAGCAATTCCATGTGTCTTTAGCTGCTTCTCATTTATGGCAGCCACACATCCCTGCCAAGAACAGAGAATTCAGACAGACTACGTTTGTCCTTGTGGGCATTTCAGGAAGCTACACAATGTACCACCAGCTTGTGCAAGTAACCACATTCCTCTCCTGATGACAAAGCCCTTAATTTCCTTTACTCTTCCCTCCTTCCTGCAGGAGCTGAGCCCTCTGTGACAGCTCTGACAACTGTTTTGTTTGCTCCTTGTAACACCCAACCCAACCTCATGGCTGTGAGAAATCAGGTCCCTGCCTCAAAGTATGGATGGTTAATGAAAGTGCAATGGTTGTTAACCCACTGCTGAAAGGACAGCACACATTTGTCGAACTGTTATTGCCAGAAACTCCAGTTCAGCCAGGACTGGTGACAAAAAGCAATGAAGCTGTCCTGAGGTGAGCTGTGGGTCTTTCAGCAGCTCCTTATGTGCTCTGCTCTGAGCCTCATCTCAAGTCCCCTCTTCAGAAGGGAAGGGGGTAGCAGAAGTCCCCATGCTACCTCTCATTCCCCCAGGCAAAGGGTACTTTTAATTATTTTCATGTTGAGGTTTATAACATGTACCAAACAAATGGATTTGCTGCCAGGAGAGAATGAACACTGAAAAGTCACTTGGGCTGTGAGTTCCAGCCCTGGCAGTGCTGGAGAGTCAGGCATGTCGTGTATCTGCTGCAAAATGAGAACTACAAGACAGGGTTTCCTATGACAACCAGATTCTGCAGTTCCAGTTAGCCCTTCCGGACTGGTGTTCCTATATCAAAGTAGGAATTAATTTAGGAAATCACAGAATCCCTTTAGGGCTTTTATCTAAAAACACCCATCTTATTTCTTCATATAAGAGCAAACGTCGAGGTATGTTTTCACTATTTACTGTAAATTACTGTCTAAATATCTTCGTGCTAGAGAAGTGACACTGTAAACAAGCCAGACAGAACATTAGCTTGTTAATGTGTCTTACTGGATTAAACTAAATAGAGAGAGCATGAAATAACCACCTGTGTTTTTAGGAAGTGTTGCCTGCCAAATCCCACCTGGTATTATTATATATCTCTTAGTGATGTAATGTGACCTCTTAAATTAGAGCTGACTACAGTGCAGAATATGAAACACCATGTACCACTAGGCTTTCTTTCCTTTGGTTGGACCAGGTGATCTTTTAAGTTCCCTTCCAGCCTGTGCTGTTACATGAGTCTAAGCAAGGTAGAAAGAAGAAGAATTAAGTCAGCAAACTATGAAAGATATAAATAGATTAATACAAAAGTGCTTGATAACTTCAGAAACAAACTAAGGAACGGGACACTTTGTGTAGATGACAGAGGGGTCTTGTAGTCCTCTCACTGGGGGAAAAGCCTCAGGCCCCACTACAGCTGTGCCTTTCCAGAAAACAAGAGCTGAAATCCAGAGTGCACATTTCATGGAGTTCAAGAAAATAAACCCGTTAAATTAATCAAATTACTTTGGGGAAAACAAGGGTGTTTTTGTGTGCCAAAGTGAAGGGAGTTCAGTACCTCTTCTATTTAATATGGTTTTGTGAAGAATTCACAATGTCTTTGGCATCACTTATTATGACTATTAAGGATCACACACTTTATTCATGGGACACATCTTACTATCAAGCTGATTTTCTATGGAAAAAGGCCCACAGTTTTCTATAACAACTATACTAAGTTGGAGGAGAAGGCTGCCAAATGAATCATGCTGTGGCTGCACTGTGGTAAATTCCAGAGCACATAATAATGCTCCCAGTTGTTTGCTTGAATCATTTTATGGTGCTGCATGCACATTTCGCTGATGTACCAACACTAATGTGTCATGCAGTTCTTGGAGCTAGATTTGTAAAACATCTTATAAAAATAAACAGCTTTATTGCCAGGCTCATGAATTATAATCCCACTGATTCAAATCATTAATCACAGAATGTATGAAGGTAATTACCAAACCAGGGATCTGTTTTATGGAATTTGTGGGAATGTGGTTAGATTATGTTCTTTGTGCACAAAGCAGACAGCAGTTGCCTGCTGCTGAAATCCCTCTGTATCCACAAGGATGAAGTCCCAGTAAAACCACAGTGTGTTCAGCCAAGCCACGTTCAGTACAGTGCTGACAACGGACTGCCTGCACAGAACCTTTTCCTGTCATTTTTCCTGAGCACACATGCAGACATCCCAACATTGCTGTTGAGATCCACAGAAATCCTCATTGCATGTTTATGCTTAACAAGGTACAATTCAGAAATCAGAAGAAGGTCCTGACTCACACAGAGCTGTCCTTTGTCCATTTTGTTCCTTGTGATTAAAGCATGAAGTACAGAATGAGGGCAGTGGGTTGTTTTTCTCCTCACTTCAAACCTTTGTGTATGAAGACAGAAATAACTTTTTAAAGTTGAAACCTTTTGCATTAAGTTATTTGCTAATAATTCTAATTTCTGCCAGCTTTGACAATTTATCTTGTTTCTAGTCAGCATCACCATCCCATTTTCAACACTACTGTGACATGGCACGGGGGTTTAACAATTCTGCAAGAAGCTATTCTTTCCCTCAGGCCTACTCCATTTCATACCTTCTTGTCTCTTTACCATCACCCAAAAAAACCCAAAACATTAAAAATACAAGAGGGGAAATACTGCTACAAACTCCAGCCTAGGCAGGTCTCCAAAGCATAGCTGAGCCCTTGGGATTCTGGGCAGCCAAGAAACACACCTTGGAAGAAAACTCCACTGTCTCATTAAGGGGGAAAGAAAAAAAGTTTGGCTGCGTAAGGACAAAGCACTGATCAAGGACATTGGTCCAGAATCACTGACTCCCACAGTCATTGGAGTAATTCCAAACATTCATCCAGCTTTCTGTCCCTATTGTATATAACAAGGTATCCCTACAGAGTCTTTGGCTCACATCTGAAATGGGCGGAAAGCTCATTGTCCAGGTTATCCTCATTTTCCATCTTCATATGGGAATTCTCATGCTCAATAAAACCAGTGTGCAGCAAAAATAAGGAGATCGTCCTCATGCGGAGCCTTTAAGCAGCAAGATCTCCTTGGAGCCAATGTCACCTGATGTGGCCATCAGAGACAGGCTGCAGTAGCACTGCCTGGAGCACAGGAAATTTCCTGATCTGAGCTTGGCAGTGCTGCCACAGACTTGGGGAAGGTTTTGTGAGTCATAGAATCATACAGGGTGGAAAAGACCTCTAAGGTCATTGAGTCTCTCCATTAAGCCACCACTGCCAAACCCACCACAAAATCGTTCCCCAGGTGCCACATCCACATGTTTTTTAAACACTTCCAGAGATGGTAACTCCACCACTTCCCTGGGCAGCCTATGCCAGGGCTAGACAAGCCTTTTGGTGAAGAAATGCTTCCTAATATCCAATCTAAACATCCCCTGGTGCACCTTGAGGTTGTTTCCTCCTGTCCTAGGAGGAGAATAGAGCAATGCCTACCTGACTACAACCTCCTTTCAAGGAGTTGTAGAGAGAAATAAGGTTCTCTCTGAGCCTCCTTTTCTCCAGGCCAAAGACCCCCAGCTCCCTCAGCTGCTCCCCACAGGACCTGTGCTTGGTTTGCACTTGAAAGGCAAGGTGGCTGGAGCCATATGTTGCACGCTCAAATGCTGGGATGGTTTGTGGAGGACACCTCCAACTTCCCAGTGATGAGAACCACCTGGCCCCAGCAGCTGTCTCTGTGCAGCTGTGCTGGCCCCTCTGCCCTCAGGAAATGGATTCCCACTTCCCAAGTCCCCACAGCTGCACAGGATCAGCTGTGGAAGATGCTTGGTGAGAAATATTTCGGCTCCAAAATGAAAATCAAAGTGTCGGTTCAGGATGACACTAGAGAGAACAGCTGAGGCTCAGTTGCATTTACAAGCCAACACCAAGTCACCAAAGCTGATTAAATTCTTCTCTTTGAGTTGACTGTGTCTCCCTGCCCCCTGTGTCTTGTAAGGGGTCTGCATTGTATTCTGCCTAGTGAAAATGAATAGAGTTTTATACACCTTTATAACAGGGAAGTAGATTTTGTGCCCCAGTGCACCATTACAGTTCAGTTTTCACATCCTGGGACATTTTGGTGAGTGACACCTTAAAAACTCCCAGCACTTTATTATTTATTCTGTAGCATCGTTTTAGCATTATACAACAAGTACACAAAGTACTGAAAAAGATGCAAACTAAGGCCACAGGACCTATACAAACTACTAGATAAAGTGCAATCAGGAAAACCTGAAATGTGGGCTGGCAACTATCCATTTAAACAGAATGACAGTGTCTTTAATCATATTGGGACAACAACAAGCAGAAAAGAAGGTTATAAACTTAATGGATTGGTTTTTTATTCCTTGGTTTTTGAACCGTAATGTGAGAGTGCCACAAGATCCAGTCTAGTGAAGATGTTGCTTGGTGATACTGAGGGAGCTTGAGTATAGGATTGTTTGTAAGTTCCTTATTCTAAGTTTAGTTAGTATTTCAAGTGCAATTTCCTGAATGAGTGAATGATACTGGTGGCCTAAGCACAAGAACAAGGCACCCTGATGAAGTTATGAACTTACAACGCATGGTATCATCTTCCTTTATGCCCACACTTGCTTCAAGGGTCCCCCTTGCTAAGCACAGAGGAGCTGCTCCCTTATGTACTGCTGCCACAGAGTAGTTGTGCAACAGGAAAAAATACCGTCACTTACAGCACCATAATGAGTTTGATTGCATCAACCCTGAACCCTTCACAGAGAGAAGCACCTCCTTTTTTGGCCATTAGAGGAGAACAGGAGTCATATTCGTATTAAAATGCAACTCTCATTTGGGCTGGGCATGAGCATTGGTATCAGTAACTGTCAACAGGTGAAGTGCCTTGTGAAGTGACTGTAAGTTGATTTTTAGATCTTCTTAAACTACAGTAGGGTTAGAAGTTTGAGTCTGAAATCAAGACAGGTGAAAGGACAGAACAAAGAGTGGTCTTGAGACAAAGACTATGATAGCCAGTTAAAATAAGTCCACAGTTTTGGATCACTTGACTGTCAATCAGCTGTCAAAGCACTGGTACTGATTCTCTGTCAGAACTTCATAGCTCCTTACTGTTCTTCCCCTGAAATCACAAAGGTGGGAGGGGCAGATTGGTCACTGACTCAACCCTGGACACAGCCCCCTTCTCTCCCCCTTCCCCACACTCCCACCAAGTGCCAAACAGCACAGCTGACTCTGAAGAGACTCATATTGGGGAGCCTGTGTGTGCCCACAGACGCTTCACATCTACCTAAAACACAATTAACCATCACTGGGGAAGGAAGGCTTTTTGGGCAACAATACCCGGATTTGAGAAGTTTGAGGTTAGCTGAACACACACTTGCATTATTTAACACACGTTCACCCCTTGTTCTGTCTGCTCTGTCCCCACCATTTACTGCTAAACAGGTCCCTTATCTTTATTGATCACTTAATTTATCTTTTCTTAACTCCCCTTGCTCCGTCTGGTGCTGTGTGTCCAAGGTATTGAGCCTAAACATCCGTCTGTTCATACTGTCATGACTGGTTTGCCTTTGAAAGAATAGGGGGAGCAGGTGGTGTGACTAAGTAGACCGTCGACAGAATAGGGGCACCCTTGCTGTGTCCTGTCCCAACCTGCCAGCAATTCCCCACCCTCCCAACTGTTCCACATTAAAGCAGTCAACTGTGGCTTTACAGTCCAAGTTTTACACAACTGTTTTACAAACCAGGAAGAATTTCTTTTGTTGAAAATCTTTTGTTAGGCAGAGCAGAATGGGGAGGGGAGCAGGGTAGAGGGAGTGGAGAAAGCCCGTTCTGAGACCGAGTGCATTTTAATGTGTATGTAGATATACACTACAGGATGTGCCAAGCCAGCTCTATATTTCTGGGCTGCCTTTAAGCTCTCTTTGAAGAGAGCACAGCACAAACACATCCCTCTTTCATTTTCTTGGGGTCTTCTAGTCATTTTTCTTTGCTACTGTTTATGATACTATTTTGGCTCATTAGAGCAAAAAAGGTTGAAAATCAAATAAAATCAACTCTTACACTTTTTTTTCCTCAATAAGAAGAGAATATCCTTTTTTTTGCTGTTGCAAAATTATTATAAATCCATCTAACTGGATAGACAGCCCCAAAAAAAGTCCAGTTGATACTTCAGCCACATTCCAGTTGCCAAACAGTCCTATTACAGGCACCATGCTCCCTCTGATCTCATACGCTGTATTTCTTCACAGGATTCGGTGGTGTGTATTTCAACCCAAATGTCTGACAGAACTTGTACATGTGAGTTATCTCTGAGATAACATCCCCTGAAAGAGTCTGGGCCATAAGAGACAAAATTGGAACTCACAGAATGGAAGCCAGGAAGAACAAGTATTTCTTTCAGCTGAGAAACTATTCTGGTATCACCACTAGAGTGCTATAAGTATTTACATACAAAAACTGAACCTGCCAAATTCTTCTTGTTTGGTTGTTTTTTTCCCCCCTCCTCCCTGAGAGAATGCACGAAATGATAATTCACAAATTTTTCAAAGTCAAACACCAGATTTGAGTGTTTTCCACCTTTTCAAAGGGAAACAACAAGTTTATGCCTATCCTCATTTCACCCTGTAAGCTTTTTCCACAGGCTAAAATGTACTGAAAGTTTCATTCCAAGTGAAATTGCAAATCAAGAGACAGAGATCCTGTTCCTCTTTTGAAGGTATTGCAGCCAATCACTAGAATCTTATAATGGTAGATGCAAAAATGGAAGAAAAATAAATAAACAATTGTCTTTTCTTTCCTTCAGGGGTGTCTGTCTTTCTGCCCTCCCCCTCCCCATCGGGCTGCAGTGGAAAGACAAAAGCTGAGACTCCACTCCCATAGAAATCGATGGCAAAGTTTCTATAAGGCCTGAATTTCACCCAATCTGCCAAGTCCTGCACAACAGCAGAAATCAGTGACTGTTGTTTAAAGAGGGAAGGATTCACCTTTGTACTAAATCATTGGGAAAGTGCTGAGAATACTACTAAAAACACTGTTTTCTGTTAGGAGCCTGATCCTCTCAAATGTGCAATTAATAGATTCCTCAGTTCAATTTGTAAGGAGTACAGGTCAGATTTATGGGGTTTTATAGTTTCCTAAACAAAAACAAAGCATTAGAATATCAAAAAGCATTCAAAACTAAAATGAAGTGCTTTGGAATGAAGCATATGTTTGGAAAAACTAAAATTAGAGAAAACATACGTTGAGAGAAATCCTGACTGTATGTCCACAACCCCTTCAGGAGCCTGGTGATCAGGTCACTCAACCAGAAGACTTGGTTTCAGTCCTTCCCTTTCAAGAAAGTAACTAAAATGCTTCTACAGAGAGCTCAAAACCCAGCAGGACAGAGGACTACATGGATGCTACATGATATAGGATTGCCAGTCTCTCCTATTGCTGCATTTCCATTATGCAGGAACAATCCCTGAATTTGAAGCCAGCATCAGGAGCGTCTTTTCTCAAAGACCAGCAGCCTACTCATGGGGTTCTTCAAATCTTACTCTACATTTTCTATCTCACTATTAAACATTAAACTACTAAATCAAATGTTTATTTAAGATGCAGTGATGCACCACCTCCAAGATGCAGGAGTAGCTCACCTTACCCTCTCACCATGGTTCTTGGGCTGGTCAAGCTGCAGAAGGAAGACAAAGATTGGATTTTTACCAGATTGAGAGGAATAACAAAACCAGCACCCCGGAAATATGCTATTACTACAGTATTGGATGAATAGGCATCATCATGGCTTATTTTCAGTCCAAACTTTTCCTCAAATTCAGCAAGGCTTTCAAATATTTTCTTGACAGCCAGGATTATTTTACAGCTGAATTGGTAGACAGTAGTACATCCCCAGGTGTTTATTCAGACCTAGAAGTGATCGTCAAGATGTGGATCAGCATCACCAAGAACGAAACATTCTCAGTGTTTTCCCTAAAAATTTATAACATGTTCACAGGAGAAAACAGAGGTCAATATTTTAGTATTGTAGGCAAGCAGAGAAAGAGGGTATTTGCACAGATCTATGCAGAGGATATCTACAGAGGTCTGCAGATCTAGAGTCTCTGTACCTAGCCATTTTCTCAATAATTGATTAAAATCTGTGTTAATGAAGCCGGAGGGAAAGAAAAAGTCCTAAGTCTCAGCCCATTTCAAAGGTATTACAATTACATACCTGCTTCAGAGGAACTCTGTCACAAATACTGAATTGCCTGTAAATTACCAAGCTGCCTTCCTGCTGTAAAATCACAATTAGAGATTAGAAAACCCTTCCCAATTGCTCATTTTGAATATTGCCTAATATTGCCTATGATCTCTCTACTATCATGTTAAGTCCTATAATTTTTATTCCTACTGACTTCTTAAATGCTTACTTTTCTCAAATATACAAATTTGAAACATTTGGATGTATGACAGGTGTGAAGTCCACACATGATCATTCTATTTTATCTCCTCATGCAGGTTGGTTTGTGTCTAGAATCTCTTGGTGTACAAAAATATTTGTGGAATTATTGAGTCAGCTATAAATTTATCCTTCCATTACACTAAGGATAGAAAAAGAACCAAATAGATAGAAAAAATATGAAACTAGACAGGAGACAGTAGGTTGTTCCCAGTGACCTGCAATGCAAATCCAAATTACATCACAAACTCTCTAAATTAGATCTGAAATTAGTCTCATGGTCTATCCAACCCTCACTGGGTGTTTTTCTACATCACAAAAGTCACCACGCAGTTTGCTATATTTTGATAGAGTGACATTTTCTGAGAGGCTTATTGCTTGCAAGGCACAGATATTGTGGTTCAGAATAAGCTGTGTTACCTACTTTTCTGTAGACAAGGTTACGTGGCAACTGTCAGAAGCCATCTAGAATCAGCAGTGCTTTTTTCAAAAAAAAAAAAAGGAAAAAAAAAGAAAATTAATGAAACATCCCAACATAAGGATAAAAGAAATACAGTTTTGCAGGACAGTCAGTTACACGCAGCTCTTTGTTCAGAGGCAACACCAAGCTTTTTTTCACTGGTATATACAATCCTCAAAATACTTTATTTGCGTTTTGCTGCTTCTGTGCTTCACTTGCTGTACACATCAAACTCGACTTAACTTGCCTAAAAGTTACCTACTGGTGTCCTTAAGATATATAATGCCATCATTTTGCTTTCTAAATTGATGAAAAAAATTACAAGAGGAGGGGAAAATCTAAATCATAGCAGCATCAACTTACCCCATCGCAAAAGCAATATTTGTGTAATTGTGTATAATCGTTTAAAGTATAATTTAATACATCCCTTTAACAACCCACAAATTATCTCTTGACAACTAGAAATAATAGGTCTTTTTGTTAAAAACAGAAAGCATGTGAAGACTAAAGGTTAAACAGGTCTTTTCATCATGATAAATCACTGGTTAATGAGCCTGGTATTGTTGGGTATTATACTTGCTCACTTCAATGCCATTACCTTCTGGTTGTAAAGCTGACACTACTAATGATCTTCATTCTTTGAACTTTTCCACAATATTGACTGGTTGCATAGAGCAGATGTTACTTGGATTTGACTGCAAAAGTGGCAATTCTAAGGTTTGGAGCAGCCCTGAAAAGAATGATACTGAATACAATGTATTTTGATATCTCTAAGTCAAAAGAGATTCTTCTATAAGTGTCAATGCTTGCTCTTGCTGTTTCTCAGCATCAGACAAAAATCAACCATAAGGATCAAGGTTCTTAATTTACTTTCTGCAGTTTCTTTTTCTTTTTTTTTTAAGTTGTAATAATGCAATGAATTAACACAAGAAAATTCCCGTCTAGTCTCTGTCGTTGTACCCATAACTTCTCCTGCACCTCAGTTTGTGCAAGTAAATTGGGAAAATGGGCTCTGCATTTCACAGCTTTTCTTTTTCTCGACTGGAGGACTCCGAGGTCACCAGGAGCTGTATTAGTGCGCCAAGTGCTGACAAAGCAGGATGCAGAAGGCCTGCACACATATGTTTGTGTACCCACATCCATCACTTTTTATTCCAGAGGGAAGGAGGCCCTGCAGACCTTCCCTAAGCAGGCAGTTAGGAGAGGCAAAAAGTCACTTGACACCTCTTTAAGATACCAGGGCTGTCTTTATTTGTGTGAGGGACCTGCTTCAAATAAACTCCCAGAGCCCTGCAATGGAGAAGGAAGTCTTAAGGGCAGAAAAACAGGGATAGACAAATTTCAAATTGAAGTAAGGTGGAAGCTTTCATATTTATCCCCATTTCTTTCTCTTTTCTTGTACTTCTTCCTCTGTTCCTGTCGCTAGTGGATTCCAGAAACTGCGGACTGTAGAGCAAAATTCAAGCCTTGAGGAGGCAGAAGTGGTTTTATCTCAGTTTACATCCAGAAAGGTTTTGCTGCATCATAGAACAGAAATGGGGACAAATGAACTCACCATTCCCTAAGTCAAAACTCAGACCCTCCCACCCTTCCCATGCACATCCTTTGGACGCTTCTGTGCAGCAGCAACCACAAAAGCTGTGTAGTTTAGTTTATATAAAAGCCATATTCTGCCCTCTTTGCAGCACTGTGTTATGCCTAATGTACTTCAAGGACTTCTAGATTCTTTCCTACTTTTCCTTAAGTAAGGGCTTGCTTTTCTTTTCTTTCAGTGAGTTGGAGGAGAATGAGGATGTGCCTGATTTTATTAATACCATTCTGGTTCTGATGTTGTCTCACATGAAGTGACCAAAAAAAATTTGAGCAATTTCTCTAAAGAAATAAAACAAATGCTAAAATGTCCATACTAAAACATCCAAGCTCCAAGAGACAGTCCTCATGTACTGCTAACAACTCACTAGTATGTAAAAAATTACTGGGTTTTTTTTTCTCTTAATTCATTCATGAAAATCTAATCCTGAAGGTTTAATCCTTAACCTGCATGGGAATCTTAAGAAACTTCTCAATAGTATTAATTTCACAATGTAAAAATGTAAGCATGAACATACTTCCAGCCCATCACCTCTGATCCTATAAACTCAGCTGTATTGAGAGAAATAGTTTTCCTATAATGTCTCTCACACCAGCACCTGAGGCCATCTGAGCTGCAAAGAAGGTCTCTCACTTAAGAAATTCACAGCTATTCACATTCAGGACAAAATCCTGAGCAAGTCAGCCAAAGAATCAAAAAAATAAAGATTTTACTTGAGGAGTAATTAGATACAATTCAGTTATGTAATGGGGATGGGAGGTTTGACATGGTCTTCGATAACCCCACAGGCTGCAACCTTAGTATTCCTAATCTGTAAAGTTGGCTTAAACCATAGGGATATAAATCCTCTCCTACTCCGAGCTTATCAAACATATGGAACTAGAATTTTCATTTAAAGAATATTCACTTGTTAGTGCAAGCAATTTGTTTCTGTGTTAGTGGCTACAAAGTGTGGCTTTCATAATGTAAAAATTAGTGAGAAATGCTTTGAAAGACATGTTTTTGATAAAAGGGTTTTTTTAAATATTTTTAGCATGGGTAATATCAAGACATTTTTTCCTTTTGCTTATCAATTTAAGTGTTTCCTATTTATTAAGCACGAAAAAGAAGAGTGACTTTTGCTGTGAAAAAAACCCTTTGAATCCTTGGACCGTACACAAATGCTGCATGTATTTTAGAATTCCTTTTCAACCAATTCCACTGATATTGTTGGATGGCAGTATTGCAAAGTGCACTCTCACTGTCTCTGTTTTTTTTCTGACAGCCTTTATTTTTGCCATAAAAAGCCTGGATTTTTAAATGCTAGTTCTGAATTCTTTTCTTGGCTGAGATGCAACACTAGTGGCTGAACACCTGTATTCATTTGGACATTCAGATATGGTTTATTACCATGTAATCAAAGCACTTCTACATTATTTGAGCCGTGAAAAATCACCAGTGGTAAACACTTCAGCACAAGCTAATGCAAATTACCCAAGAAAGGCTTTGTTAGACAAACCATATTTACAACAGAGGCAGATGCATCGGGAGTTCTGGTGTCACGGAAAGGGTAACTTCTTTAATCACAGAAACAGCAGTGTCTGACTTTGTCC
>VWZF01002532.1:795230-797835 GCA_013396755.1 Sclerurus mexicanus
GAGGGGGGGAGGGGAAGTGTTTTCTGCATCATTCCCTAAAAGCTACTATATGTAAAACTGGGACATTTTTAGATGTAGACAAGGCCATTTCTTCTTGACTCTTCCAAAAAACTTTCATCTATTCTAATCCTGCAAGCTTGGCTGCTCTGTTCATTGGGCCTTTTCCTGCACTCGAGTAAAGTTATTATCCTTTTTTTTTATATACTGCACTTCGTGCCCTTGTGAACCTGTTGAAATGTAGTGAAAGAGAGTTGAAAAGTACCACTGGCTCCTAAAAATAGTGCTGACTACGAGGCAGAAAGGGGGAACTCCGGTTTTATTCAGTGCTAAAGATAACACCATACAGAATGATAGACTCCTCTGAATTGTTTGTTCCCCTTCAGCTATTGTTTGCCCAGCACTGAATGAGCCTCTTAGCCGCACTTGAGGGCCTGTCACAGGTAGGCAACCAACAGAGATAATTCCCAGCCTATGCTTGATTGCCCCCTTATAGACACTCACTCATGATTCTGAAAGGCCTCAGACACTGTTGAATAAACTCCTACTCGCTTCCATAAACTTTTTCTCCCACTGAATTTTCCGGGGATGTGAGCAGCTCCCAGCCCAGCCCGAGGATGCCTCTGAATGCACTCCTGTTCTGAATCAAAGCTTGACAACCCCAGGCTCTTTATTGAATAAGAGAAGAAAACGGGGCCATCCCTCCACGGCAGGAATGTGCTTTCTTCTGCAGGTGAAGGCGCTCTCAGCAGCGTTGGCTTGTTCGTGTGTGTATGTGAAAGCCAGGGAGAGGCTGCACTCTGCTTTTAAACCCTTGCACTTTTTTATCTCTGCTGGATGCTGCATCGTGCCTTCTGGTTAAAGGTACTTTATGGTACTTCTGTTCCTTCCATGCACTTTTTTGGGTGACGGGATTGCTACAAGCTCATGCGTAGCTTAAAGGCTAATTTTAATTTCTGGGTAATGGGGGAAATTCTGCTGGTGTTACAGCCAAGACAAGTACTCTTTCATTAGGGCACCACTGGTTCAACATCTGATTTTCTCATCTGTGTGGGTCTTGTATATTCAAATGCACCTGGTGCAGACTGATCCTGAATGACACAGGTCTATGCTTACAATAATCCAGCCACACGAGCTTCTTGAAAAAAACACCCAAACAAAACCCAACAAACAAAACATTCCCACAGGGCATGTAAAAATTACTTACAGTGTGTTAGGACATGTTTTTAAAATATACATAGAATCACTGGCAAAAGATCAACAATAAATCTTTGTTATTTAAAGGCATTATTTGTCCAATAATTCTTCATGATTTTTCCAAGTAAGTCCCTTCGGAAAAGCTACCAGTGAGGGAAAACAAATCAGGTTGTACAGCAAACAAAACAATTTCTGTTCCTAATGGGGTATCAATAATATTTCAAAATCCTGACAACCCAACCACCACTCAACCACAGCTCACATGTAAAAAATGTCCAGCAAAAGAGATTAGTGGCACAACAGACAAGTCAAGATTTGTGCATCTGCCATCACAGTCAGTGCTGGTCACCAACAAAACAGAGATGTCTGCATAACTTAATCTGTTTTCTGGTACCTACATTTAATGTGTAGTGGGTATTGGCAGTTTACCATGAGATCAAGTCTGCAATTCCTTTTTTACTTTTCTTTTGGCTGGCATTCAACTCTTTCAAACACTCAACTCTTCCTAACAGAGGCAGAAGCTATATTTTCTTTTGTGTCCTATGGTGTTGAAAAGAACACTGGTCCTCAGCAAATTAATATTAATTGCAGGTCAGCTACTGCAGTGGGGCACAAAGCCACATTTTAGTCACCGTTTTCAGATTCAATATCTTAACATCACAGATGCAACACCCTGAGCAGATACCGAAGCTCCTAAAACTAAGTAAAAATTGGTAGCTGGAGGCTGAACTGTGAGAAAACCCTTTCCTGGGGAGGAGTGCTTCAAAAACACCACTAAGCACAACCAGCTTTAGGGAACTGCTCTTTTCATCTTGCAGGAGGCTGGAAGTGCCTAATACAGCCTCAAGTTTTGCTGAATAAATCTACCTAGTAAACTCATAGGGACAGCTTGCTAGCCCCAGAGAGGGAAGGTGGGGTCACCAAGCCCTCCCTGCAGCATTACATCATGCCCTCAGACAAGCATTATGCTCCTCGAGAGGGGTTTAACCCCTCCAGGCTCTGCAAGGTCTGCCCCTGGGCATAAAGTCATTTGCTCCCTTGAACTACTGAAGGGACTTTTTAAAATATGGTCTGCACTTCCTCTATTCCAAGAGCGCCATGGGAATAACAACGTTCTCGTTGGGGTAAGGAACAAGCCATATGGCTTGTGTAGGAGTCAAACCTAAATTAAATACCATTCCAAAAGTCAGTTTCTGGAAATTCAGAGATGTCTATTTTATAAGTGCAGAGGTAACTTGGTTTCTAATAACTTTCCCTCTCCTAATTATCAATGTTGGCATAAATTTTGGCATAAATTCAAAGCACTGAGAAGCAGATAATGTGGATCTTGTCTTGTTAGGCTCTCTACAACTTGCTTTCCAAAAATCACCTGTATGAATGGAGTTCGGGGGGGGGGGGGGGAAAAAACGGG
>VWZF01002532.1:797849-841620 GCA_013396755.1 Sclerurus mexicanus
GGGGGGGGGAACAAACAGCGGGGAGGAAGAGTAATTTTCAGTAGATGAGTGGACAGCTTGTGGCAGAGCAGACAAAAAATCAAGCCCAAAAGGTAGCACAAGAACAGGCTAAATCCTTTTAACGTTTACTGCTAGTGCAGTTAAGGAGTCATATTTTCAGTCAGATTTACACAATTTTTAAAATTAATTAAGTAGTATTTTGCATTTCACATTACTCTTTATTGTGGTATCACCAAGTGGCTGTTTAGTTAAAAATGGCAACAGGTCTTACTAGAAGGGCCAGAATACACCTTTTCATAGTTGGGAATGTCATTTATGGCCATACAGCAAAACATCCCAGGGAGATTTGCCTATTGACCCAAATATTTTCACCCCTCTTCCTCCAGTTTCAAGGACACTAATGATTCCTCTGGAGTACCTGCATGAAGCCCTTAAGTTTTGCTGTTGAATCAGTCCTCTTCTCATTAAGCACTTTTGCTTTCTGCTCAGATTTAAATATAATTAACTCTCTGTAGCCCACAGCCACTGATGATGAAGGCACTGCCTTAGTTCTCCGCAGCTCTTGTCCTCTTAGGTGAGGAGAAAACCCTTGTGTGTGTTCCTGGCCCATTTGCATGTCTCCTTGATCTAATGAGTCGGTGTGGCAACCTGCTGGACAATGGCCAGCATTGTGCAAGGCGCTGCAGTGCACAGCAGAACTGGTGTTCTGACAGGCAACGACCCAGAGCAGAGAGCAGAAGAGAATGGAAACCATTAGCCATATAGAAAAATTGACTGTAAGTCTGCAGCTGTTATTGCTTATCTGGCAGCTCTTCACCAGTTCAAGCCAATATCTAATTTGTTAAAAAAAAAAACAACCACAAAACAAGCAGTCACACAAAAAAGAGCGAGGTTTCAAGCCTTGACCAGGCAAACATTGATTTGTTAAACATCTTGCCCTGTTGTCACAATTATATCAAAAAAAGCAGAACTGTGATCCATTAATGAACATGTAAAGGGGTGCAGGACAGGGCTGGTTTTGTTTGCAGTTGACACAAGGCTCTGAAATGACATATTGGGGGATCATTTATTAATCTATGCCCAGGTTGTTTAAATGCTGTGTCAAGGAACCCAAATGGAAAATGGATGCTTTGCTATATCTCTGCAATTCTTTGTTTGCATTTGTTTTCAAAGCTTGCCTGTCTGATTAATAAGGCCAGTGTCATGCAGAATAAAAGAGGAATGTGTCACATTAGTTCCTCGAACAGTTAAACATCCTCCTGGCTCAATTACTATTTCTCTATTTTTTAATTATTTTTTTAGCAATGATTTCCTAATTTATATTACTTCCATGTGATTTATGAGGGAAAAAACCCACTTTGCTCCTGCTTGAACAAGCTCAAAAGCCCTGTACAATCAGACTCTTTGCCCCATTTAAGCATATAAACCAGGAATAATTCAAGTCAATGGGTTTACACCAAAATAAAACAAGGGGATAATCAGGTATGTAAGAGGCAACGAATGTATGGAATTTTTGTAGAAGGTCAGACTCCCTGAGTATAATCACAACATCATTAAAATCACTGGAAACATTCACTTAAGAAGTGAGTGGGCCTTGAATTTCACTGACAAACTCAGACTCTGAGAAGCCATAGTTATAATTACAAATAATGGAGATTGAAAATTAATAGGGAAGCTCATTTGTAGCTAATGATGAAAAAACTGCCTGATTTCAGTATCTTTCTGAATCACGTTTTTTAAACTTAAAAAAAAAAGGTTTAGGTTTGGGTATCAATATGACAGTGGTGGCAAATGGAAAGAATTATGTTGGTCAAGTTAAATTCCAACTCCATAGAACAAATGAAGCCACATTGGGGCTCCTGGGGCTCCAGTTAAAGACAAAGTCTCAATTAAAGATTTTATCTCCTGTAGTATATGACAATATACTGCCAACAATTGTGAAATGTATTTCAAGGTGGGTTTAGTTCTGATCTTTTTTTGATTAGCCATCATACTTCCCTTAATAAAGAAATACTACCTATAGACATTATTAAGGTAGTATAAATACTACCTTAATGAACATAACTATATATAAATTATAACTCTTGATTTCATTAATACAATAAAGCCCAAACAGTGTTTGCAAGGTAAATTGCAGGAATAATTTACAGGAGCATGAATAGCATGTTGTCTGCTACAGAGTAATAGGTTTTCATGAGTGTTACCAAAGATCAGTGGTTCAGGAAAGATTTTCATCTCTTTTAAAAAGAAAATTTACAAGGAAGTTGCATACAGGGCAGAGCTGTGAGTCAGTAAATTTAGTGTCAAATAATAAAAAGTTTGAGACCTAAAAATACCCCAGGAAAATAAAATCTTGATTTTTCTTTAAGAAATACTAATTTTCACCTGAAAAAAAAAATAAGGGGAAACTCAATTTTACCTTGTAAAAGTTTGTCAAAGTTGTTCAGCCAGTCCCTGGAGGACAGAGCAAGTAAATGCTCTTAACTGCTGCACTCTGAGCTGTCAGTGGCACTCTGAGCTGAAATTAGTCACAGGCAAATGCCAAACATGCTGGTAAGTGATGCCATACTGGGTTTATAGGTGTTTTGTCCTATGAAATAAAACATGACATCTTCCTGATGCAACACCTCTTCAATGTTCTGGAATTTTGGTTTTTTTTATTGCAGCACTCTCTGCACAGTTTAGATTATGTTGGTATTTTCCATGTCAGGTGCTTTTATTTCTCAGTCCCTGCCTTGCTGTAAAGAGTTAACCACTGGCTGGACTGCCCCAGCCTGGCCAACCCAACATCTGGTCTCTAACAGCAGCAAAGGGTGGTGCCTTCAGGAGGATATAAGCACACCCCCAACTCTACTATTTTCACAATAATTGCATTTCTTGTGCAGTTATTTTTATTTTTTTTAACAGAAAGCTGATGACAGGTTTCCTTCAAAACAGAGATTGCAAGCACTGGCACTGTCTTCAGCGGAAAACAAAGCAAAGAGTCACCAACACACAACCATCTGCCGAGAGAAGACAGTTCAAAAGAATAGCTAAGAAATGCAGGAAGAGCTGAAGCAGGTGCTGACACGGGATGCTGACTAGTAGTTTTGCTCCATAAAACTATTAACTTCTAAGAACTTTGACGTTTCAGATTTGGCAATCAAATCTGCCAGTTTGGCAGTGATGCTGGTGCAGAAGACACATGAGTTCTGCCCCTGATTCTGTTTGCTGGTGAGATCCAGCAAGGAGTATTTCTGGGATTGATAAAAAGAAATACTATTTCGGCCTAGCTGTGTAGTAAACAATCAAGAATTTGCAGCTAAACTATTCATTTTATGAAATACAATGGTCAAGAAGGCACAGTATATTTGTCAGTAAGGTCTGAACCTCTGCTTTTACACAGTTTCTGTGAGTGAGTCAGCTGCTGAGGGTAAAGCAAGAATTGGGTGTCTTGCAGAGCAGAAAACTTCTTTCCCAGACACTTGAGGCTACAATCAGGGATCACACAAATAATATATCTTGTCAAGTCCTACTTTCCTGACTTGAGTCTACAGACTCATCTGGAGCATGGAAGAGCCTTTGTAGGCAAAGATGTGAACTGTGCAACTTCTGTTTTAACCTGCTAGAAATGATTCTTGCTATGGTTCATCTGCTGTTGCTCTCATACCCTGTGAGCTGGAGGGAGCTGTATAAACAGTTTTGCTTCTGAATATATTCACACATATATCCAAGACAACTTCATTGTTCTGTTTGTCTTCTTTTAAATGGAAGGGAGGGGCAAGGGAAAAGTGTCTCAGTGTCTATGTCAGCATCTTTGTCTAAGAAACTTCACATGTAAAGAGTTTCCAGGTGCCTGTTTTCAGCCTAAGGAAATAACTTCTTTCCACCTTCTACATCCAAGCCACCCCCATCCTCCCCACTGACCTTGTCTGCTAGTCTGCTTTATACTTCTTAGGATGATTTCATTTTTGACACAGAGGATATCAGCAAGAGATTCTTAGCTACCAAACTCTGATACACACCCTTAGAGAAACTTGACCCAGATTACACATTGAAGAAATTATATCATAGTCCTGCCTCCCAGTGCAGGCTGTAACTCACTTCTCTTCAAAACATCCCCAGCCCATTGTGCTGGATTTGAAAATGCTAGTCACTCAGGGTGGAGTTTATGCCTGACACAGACCAGATAAACTCCAGTCATCGCCTCACAATACCTTTTTTTTTTTTTTTAATTTAATCTTTAAAAGGACAGGCTGCTGGTTAACTGAGAGTCCCCTGTTTGATTGACAGTATCTGTCAGAGGCAATGAACTCCACTTGAACATTGCCTTTATGTTCCTGTGTAAAGTTGTTCAACTGTGACCCTTCCATCTGTTCCAGCTAATCTGAAAGTCATTTAGGCCCGCTTCTCCATTCATCCTAAACACAGCACATTCTCCTGTTAACACACATATGCAAAGTTGTCGGGCTGTCAGCTACGTAAGGGCTTTTTTTTTTGCCTTTTTTTTTCCCCCTGAACTCCCACAACATCTGTGTACACATTTCCTTGTAACAATTGTAATTTAAAAAAAAAAATCAGAAACTAGCTCAAATCTTACTGATTACTTTAATGAACATGACAGTAAATCTCACAGCATCACTTCGGAAAATGTTCCAAAGGCTTCTTTAAGGAGGGGTCATCAGGTAGCTGACTCCAGTTCTCCAACGTGCATGTGCAAACCTCCATATTTCAAAGAACTGAGGCAAATGATTGCCTTGAAGAAGGTGATCTTAACCAAAAATCGTGTTTTAAGGTTTTCAAAGACTGCTACTCACAAACAGCTGTTCAAACCAACTTCAAATATCTAATGTTAACATATCCTATCTGATGTGCAATTTGAAAATGTGTACTAACTTATGAAAAAAATACCCTGGAAACTCTTAACAATGTGATGCTCTCAGTTAATTTGCTCTTTAAAATTCATCTTGCACTGGTTGGAAACTATTCCAATGTCAGTACAGTTAGTATTTATCTTGAGAACAACAAGAAAATCATCTGTGCCTAGCACACAAACTTAACATTGACAACACAGTTCATTTAAAATTCAGGAGAATAAATGTTCATTATGGCCCTGTTCAGATACTGCTGCAAAACTATTAAATACATTCAATGAAACTAAAAGAAACTCAATAAGTAATTTCTGATGTTTCCAAAGAAATACAAAGAGAAGGTTCCTCTACTAATCAATTTGTTATTGCCACAGAAAAAAATAATAATATAAATTTCATCATTCATCCACATACCAAAGCCTTTACAAAAGACTGATTCACTAAAAAAAAAAAGAAAGAAAACAAAAAAGAACAGTGCAATGCCATCTCTTGTAAATGACTTTCAGAATAAAGAAAAAAACTGCTAAAACTTATGGAATAAAAGCAAAATAACAACTGGGGGGGGAAAAACCGGCATGGGAATTATTATAGGATTTGTTGTGCCACTAAAGGTGACCAGGATTGCATGCTGTACACACTCTCACTGTGTCTCAAGTATTTAGTATATGGAACGTGTACATCTGGTAGAATCTTGACTTCCTGGTAGATGTTAGCACAAAATGAGTGACACTTGTGGCAAACCTTTGTTCTCATGGCTGATTTCTCTGACAGAAGTTATACAGAAGAATAGAACCAGGAAAAAGAAGATAAAAAACCCCAACAGAAAAAAGCCCCAAATCTCCCCAGCCTCCTGTTCAGCTCTGTCATAGAGAAGTAAAGAAACTAGACTTCCTATTCATGTATTACCCACTCCAGTTGTTGTGCAAGCTTTTTTGGCCTTTCTCATCGTACTTGAATGGTAGTAAAGTAATAAAGGCAATGGGATGAACTTCTCGCTTTTTTCTTCCTTTTTTTTGATTCCACTCACAAAAAAAAAGTGTTTCTGATTCCTTTTATGACTCGATAGAGGCTCAACAGCAAAGATCTGCCAGCTTCACCCTAAAGACTCGATAATGCAAGTTTAACTACAAGATTGTAATTTGTGCTATGATTTTTATTTTTTAAGAAATACGCATTGAGCTTATGTGACTTGTCAACAATAACAAAAATAATCCATATGTGCTCATATGCTTTCCTATTGTTTAACTACTGTATGTATCAAAGCACATCAGAGCTGCAGAGTTAATTGCAAAATGCTCAAAAATGCACGTGTCTGTCTTTTCATGCATACAGTCTCTGCTTAAAATGTAGGGTCTCTCTGCGTACCTTCATAGACAAAGAATTCAGGATGAGATTCACCTGACCTTTTGAGGTCTCTGGGACAGACAGAAACACCTGAACTAGCCTGGCCTGTGGGAAGAAATGTCTCCTTTTAGAGTGTTATCATCTGATCTAAGTATCAACCTCGGGAAGAGGCGACAAGTCACACACCTTAGATGTATTTCCCTTCAACAACTCTAAAGGCAGTGGGAGCAGGTAGATGGGGCACCTGCCCTGGTAGTTTTTTGACTGATGAATCCAGCCTTTATTTGCTGTAAATACCATCAACGAAGAAGCTTTGACAGTGGTCCCCAATGCTTCTGCCTCTAAAAACTTGGTGTAGGGACACTCATGTTTGCTGTGATGTTGCACTTCATATCTTCTTGCATTACTGATGGTCAAATTAAAGTTTTAAGGGTCTAACAGTACAAATTTCCTAATTAACACAGAAAGGCATCATCAATAATACAGTCAAAATAGCTTCCTAGTGTCTACCTCTCCTTCTTGCCCTGAAAATCATACTGGACTGCAAGGATGTGTTCTGAGTGCTGCCTGACATATACTGAGCTTTTACTTTACCAGCTGGAAATCACTTTCTTTTTACTCAGGATAAGTAAAATGAATTTGCTATGACATAGGGCATGAATTTCCAGATACAAGACATCACAAAGAAGTAATTAAATTTCCTTAGAGATAGAAAAGAAGGTGGATTTTCAGGAGTAAGGGAGCTATGCATAATTAAAAGACCTCTAGGGAGAGTCAGGTCTTTGTGTGTTTTCCCAAAATCTCAGAAGAACAATAAAAAACAACAACTGCTATAGCACAGTGGGAGACAAGTTATGACAAAAGTGGTATTGTATGTTCAGTAAGGCTGCAAAGAACAAACAATGTCTAAGATTCACTGGTCAATGTCAGGGTTTGAATTTTTTGAGTACTCATGCCAGTTGTTCTTTCCAAATATTTTTATGTAGGAATACCCAAGGAAATTGCTAGCACAATGAGTCTGAAAGAAAAATGCATGGGTTACAATCCCAGGGAAGAGGTCTTTAAGGGGCTTTCATAGGGAAAGATAAAAGAGAAACCATGGAGGTTCAGGCTGATAGTAAAACTCATTTGTAAACACATTTTACTTCGACAGCAGCAGCATTCCCCAGAGAGCCCAGTGTGTTTATGGACCCTTTTTCTTAATGTGGGACTTGGAGTATAACATAATTTAGGGAAAGAGCAACATTACTGTAGGCAGTACAAACAACACAACTTGTTTACCATCTCGAGCTACACCTTGGACAAAGTTTTGGCTGAGATCTCTGCAGACTGTGATTACCTCTAAAGACTTTTGAGTCTTTAAATATGTATGGAAGGTGTGAAGAGTATATACACCAGCTCTGGTGAAAAGCTTCACAGATGAAGCCCTGTCACTCTCGATGTTGCCTTGCTTGGGATGCTTTAATATGCCAATCTCCTACAGACATGACCACTATGCCAAGTACATATGTGCCTGTATATGTGTTTATGCAGATCACCATCCTGGAAATGGCAGATCTGCAATCAATTATCAACCATTTGCTGGTAAATAATATTGTGTATGTGAGGGTCACACTGGCTCTGTGTCAGTGAGGCTGCAGAGGGATGAAAGTTGATAGACTCATTTACCACAGAGAGGACGAAGCCATGAAAGGACCTGGAAAACCAACCCAGCAAATTATGAGTCCCAATTGATCCCTGAAGTCTTCACTGTGTACCCTCTCTCTCAGTTAAAATTAAAGACATTTTAATTCACCTAATCTATCTAACAAAGTTGTTAATTACTTGACCTGAATCCCAAGAGACAGCACTTTGCCTTGGGTAGTGTGCTGTGTGTTGTTCAGTACCAAATTTGTGCTGAGTAGAGGCCAAAGAGTCCTTGTAAACCCTATGGAGAAATAGGGCAACTTAGAGGAAATCCCCATTCCCTCTGCTTTCTCTGGTAACCCATTAAACAAAGCAGTTCTCCCTGCTATGTGTGTTTCTTTTAGCCAGATAACACTTCTAATGCCAACACTTTCCCCCCAGTGCCCACTGATCCCTCCCCATCCACTGTTTGCGCATCCCAAAGGTTTTCTTCCATCACAGTGAAAACTATTTCTTTAATTTTCTAGAAGAAAACATGTAGCTAATTCATGGATCTGGCTTTTTTTTTTTTTTTTCTAACTAAGAAAACCCCAAAAACAACACCACCCACAGTTCTTTAGAACTGAGTTTCCCAATTAATATTACTGGGATTTTCTAATATTTGGTTATTTCTCTCTGTCAGAAGATGAGCATTGAACATGGTCCACCTCCCAAGGTGAAAAACACTGTTTGGCTTCTTTCACTGTTCTGTCAGATCTTTGCCCCATCCTCACTGTGGAAAACAAGATGATTTTTAATTAACTTACTAAATCCTTTTACCTATAAATCTGAAAACAAGACTGATAAAATCATGAGAAAATATATTTGTAAACATTACTATGTCATCTACTCTGTACACCCAATTATAAAAATTAAAGACTGCCCTCAAAAATAGACTTTTTTTTAAAAGGAAAAAATGTAGAAATTCTTATTATTTGCCTTTTGATCTATACCCCTAAAAACAACCTTCAATAAATCTTTTCAAGATTTATTTCACATTCAATAGAGCCAAAGTGTACATTTAAATGAAAAAAGAAAGAAGGCAGCAATTTCTTTGTAACTACATGACTCCAAGATGTGGGGACGAGAAAAACAATAATTAAAAAATACAGATTTCTGACCTGTCACTATGGAACTTGAAAGGTCAATCAGTCCATTCTCTTGCCTCAGATGTCAATATGGCTATGAAAGGAAGGAGGTAAAATCATAGAGCTCTTTGCATGACCCTGCCATCCCTGCAACAGGAGAGGTTTTCTACTGACCAAAGTCTGTCTTTAACAAGTAATTAGACTTGTCAGAAGTTTTAGGAATAGAAACCTAAAATACTCATCCAACAAGAAGGCAAAACGAGAAAGTGGATTCTTCAGTTTTCCTTGTTAATTATTTTGGTTTTTGAAAGTTGCAACAGCCACATCACCGAAGCGTTACCTGTGACCCACGGATAATCACAAAACTGCACTGGTGTTTTCCCATGCCCAGATTTAGGCATGTCATCCTGGTAGTACGAATTGCCACTGACGCTCCTTCTGAGCTGAACATCTCAGGAACTTCTTGCATCTCGTCTGCATGCCTGTAACAAACACTACAAATGCCCCTGAAAAGGAACAGTTCTATATCTGTGTTTGCGTGCATTAGTCCTTTGCTTTTAATTTTATTTTTTTTTAAGAAGTGGATTCAATGCTAAAAAGAACAAAAAATCAAGGAAGGTACGTGTCTTGTTAAGGTTTGCCTGCATACTTGCAAAAATCAGCAGATTCTGCTACAATGCTATTTCTGTTATGTGTAACTCGAGCTCCACGACACTCCCGAAATGTTAAACAGCAGGAAAATTAATTTTTCTTATTATTCATTGTCAGCTCAAAATTAGAACACCAAACTGGCCCTGTAGGAAAGTTCCAGTTCAAATACGATCACTCCACACTAACAACTGCATTGCGTAATTGACATAAAGACATTTTGAAAAAGCTCTTAAATAAAGACATGGATGTACATGCACCAGAGACCATGGAACTAATTACCCTATCAAAAAAAATTTAATCTCAAATCACAAATTAAGTTTGTCACTCAGTGACTGCTGAGCTGCAAGAGAAGTGTGGGTGGAAAGGAATAATCTGTAGGGCAGGCAGAGCCAATTGAAGGATCTCAAAACAAATAGTACTGAAAACCTTCCCTCTTCAAGGAAGTGGAAGCAATGACTGAAATGGGATGTAGGAATATTAGATGCATTAACTCACAAGCACCACAATCAGTCAATACCATCATCAATGTCCTTCCCATTTAAACCTTTCATCTTATTTTTTATGTATGACAAGTTATTTATAATGTCTTTAAGATATTTGAGAACTTGCAGAAACAGATGCTAGATGAAGTGCAAGCATGGATTAATTGTATTACTAACTGCAAACCTTCAAATATTGTATACCAATCATTTTTATTGTACATCTGCTTAAAACCCACATTGGATCTTTTATTTGACTTTACAAATTTAAGCTTTCTGGTGTATTTAAGCCATTTTTCATTATTTATCTTGGCTTCCAGTGAGACTGATTTTTTTTTTAAAGAAATCTGATATTCTTAGGCAATGATACGACACCAGGAGCTGTGGCTCTGACAAAAAGCACTCCTTCCAACAAATCATCCTGTCCATGAGAATAGCTGGTTATACTGTGTAATACTGGTAACACTATCTGTCTCAACCTTGAACACAAGCACTTGTAACCTCCAAGGGACTGTTTTAAAACCTAAATGTATGTCAGAGTTGGTATCTACAGAGACAGAAGTCTGTTTAATATGTAGAGCTTAATAAAGGAAGTAATAAAAATAATAAAGATGTAAGGAAAACAGCCATAGTGCTTTACTCCCTGTTGAGCTTTACTCAGAGCAGTATTTGCCACTGCTTCTGGGAGGACCACTCATTGCATGTGCCTACACCAAGCCAAGTTCCCTTCTCCCAGCACAGTGCAGAATCCTCTGGGAAGCACCACTTGTTCATACCAAGCCATGGCAAACAGATTTATTTCTGGAGCTGGAACAAACAGGATGAAGCTGGCAGAGGTTCAAAGATGCTCAGGGTGGAGCTTATAGGTAGGAGGTAAATATGGTAGAAACCCCAAATTGCAACAAAGGAATATCTTTATGAAAAACACATTTACACATCTCTCGCTCAGGCACATCCTCACTGGAGCTAAATGGGAGCCCATCCAATGGGTTTTGGGAGCCTTTAAATGGGTCTTGATTCTCCTCTGAAGCCCTATGATTCTTCACTTGTCAGACCTTCATTTCTCAGGGATTCATCTGAGGCCTCTGTGTTCTTTCACACAGGTTAAATAATGAATTCTCCTACTAATTCCTTGACATTATTACACAGATTTATTACTACCTTTTACCAGTCAAGTAGCCAAAGAGTATCTAAGAGCTTGTTCTAAGGTCACAGTGTAAGATACAGGCACTTGGAGCACCCTGGTGCTGCAGCAGTGCCAGCACTCAGCACAAGCCATAGGAAGAGTTTGGGCTTATCAGCCTGAAAAATGAACACAAGCACAGCCAACCAAACTAAAATAAGACAGCCTCCTAAAAATACGAAGGAAATTATTTTAGAATATCAGTAGTATAAAAATAATAAACTCATACCCAGGAACGCGCAGTTCCACCTTGATTCTGCACAGCGTCTCCTCCAACACCCAAGCAAACAAAACGTCAAAAAACTTGATTTCATATTACCAAAAGCTGTTTTTTAATCTATTTTCTTCAGCTAACCAGAGTTGGAGTGAGTTTCGCAAAAGCTTTAGCCAGAGACAGAACAGGTTTGTAACCTCCATGAAGTCCCTGTGCCCCACAGATAAGTCATGGCCAGCTGAAGACTCTCTGTCTGCAGTTGTCTGTGATCACTCACTTCTCTACGATCTGAAGTTCCATGTTGTGATGAATATCTGAGCAAGACTAAATCCTTCTGGTGCCGCCTTTTGTAAGTTTAGTTGTCATAACAAAATGGATTTTGGACGCGTGTTTGCCCAAGGAACTCAACACATACAAACAGTATCACCAGATCACAACCCGTTTACAGCTGCCCAGCCTCTGATGCTGTTCAAAAGCTCCAGTTTTGGTGATTTTTGCATCACTTATTCAATTACTGCAATGAGATGGGATCTAACAGCCTTCACATAAATGACTGCTCAACACAAAGAGACTCAATTAGGAGGAAAATGGAACAGAGAACTGTTGGGGAAAAACCCTCAAACAGCAAGTGCTGTTTGTATGTCTCACTTTAGATTAATTCATGCCGCACCCAGAAGTAACAGGCGTCTGAACCGCACAGCAGCAGCAGGAGGGACTCAGAGTCACAGCCCAGCCCCAGAGTCTGGTCAGGTTTAGAGATAAACTTTCTCCTTTACGATTTTTCAATTTAAAAAAAAAAAAAAATGTGCAGGCTGCCCAGCCTGGTATCAATTACCACCCCCAAAGAAAAATCTGGTTTGTAAAGCTCTATTTAATATATTTTCCCAGAGCTATGTAGCTTAGAGTAGTGATTTCAAGGACTTCTCCAGGGGGAAGCAGCCAGCCAGGTTCTCTGACACTGGTCCTGGGTGGCAGGCACAGCACACAGACACCAGGGTGGGAAACATTGAACTTCATCCTCAACAAGTATCAAAAGGCGACTTCATTAAACCTAAAGATTTTTTGCAGTGAGGTAACAGCTTATAGTGTATTGCAAAGAGATATGAGAAAGGGCAGATTTTTCTTATCTTTTGTTATTGGAATTGACCCTCAGGGTCCTTAGGCCTTGGTGAGAGCTTAAGCAAGCTTAGATCAAGGAAGGATTTTGAAATTGAATTTATTCAGATTAGCAAAACCTTCCATGAGAGGATTTACTCTCAACAAGCTGTTGCCAACTCAGAGCTTAGAAAGCCCAGCACATTTTACTGATTTACAATCAACTTTTTTTTTTTTTTAAAACCCAAGGCTGGCCTCATTAAAATGTTTGCCATCAACATTCACACAGTATCAAAGATTCTCTGCCAAATGTTTATTTATAGGTACTTTCCTGGCTTGTTCAGATCATTTTCATTCAGATGACATTTCAGGGTTTTAGGAAAAAAAAAATATTGCAAATAATGATGAAGGGGAAAGTGTGGGAGGAATGCACTTGCAGTAATGAGAAAGTGCTCTATTGCAATGAAAGCCACTTCTCAGTCACTGCTTCATTTCATAGTAAAAATATGACCACACATAAAAATTAATTTTCACTCCACATATTTATTTCAGTGTTTTTGTCTCAAAAAAAGTGAGATGTACATTCCCCTTGCTGCACTGCACTTGCTGCTGGGATGCCTGCAGAGCTTTCAGTCCCAGTTGTTTTATTTCAGCAGGGAGCAGTTTTACAAGTGAAACCCAAGCCCTGCTCAAACCACTCAGCATTTTGCCAGCCACTTCACAGGGTTACGATTTTAACTCACTGCTCTAAAACAAAATGTGCATGGTTGAAACTCATTATTTACTTGCACCGGGAACTATCTCCCTGCCTTTAGGCAGAGGCAGAAGGTGCGGCAAGGAACGACTTGCTCAGAGTCCTCCTGTCAGCTCAGGAGCCACATCACCAACATGCACTGGAGAAATGCCTGTTTTAGTAGAAAAGAGGTTTGTTTTGTGCCTAAAGAGTCAGTGATGTTTCAGAGCCTGCACCAGGGCTACAAATTCCACCTTACTTTGTACCAATTCATACCTTGTCCAGTCTGTTGGGAACATGAAGGACAATGATGACAACCAGGAGGAAGGCACCTGGAAACCTGCCCTTCTCCGGGGAGGGGTTGAGGATACAACCTATTTTTTTGCCTCAGACAATAACTGAACTGCAACAGTCTGCCTCATCCAACTTCTTATCAACATAGGCTAAAGAGCAAATATTATTTTTTAATGGAAGAGTGAAAACCAGAGCAATACCAAACCATTTGTCACAGCTCCTCAAGCTTATGATTTCTCTCTTGGTTGAACCCTAGAAAAGTACTTTGTGTTTCAATTCTAATCATGAAAATTTAACAGGGCAAAACTAAAAATGTGTTAATGTTTCAATGGTATATTAATATAAGATGAAATAGTGCAAGGAACCAAACACTGCAGCTCTCGCTAAGAGTTATTACACTGAGTCGATGCAGGAACTCTTTTACACAGGTTTCATTTCCTCAGCACATACGAATTTCTTTGCCTGTATCTGTGCTTATTATATTTCTCCAGCTAAGCCTGTTTTCCTCAACTCAGAGGTTGAGGTTTATGGTTTTTTAGGATAAAAACAAAAAATAAATTGTAGGTCTCTACCTTTCTCACTGTGGAAGATTTTGCACAGTATTTACCCCAAATAATATCTCCATTTTGAAAAACTAGCAAGCATAATTTTGTAAAGCCTCCTCAGAAAAATCCACCAAATTCAATCCATAAAATGTTTTCACACCTTTGAAATGTTTAGGGTTTTTTTAACTGAAAAATGTGAGAGAAATATATTTATTAAGGAACATTTCTATAAACCTCAAGACTTGCAGAAAATGTTATGACTTATGATTTTATTTAAAAATCCATTGTTTTCATGTATTTCTAATTCTGATTGAATTTTGTTCCTTTGAAATGAATGAATTAACTATTAAGTTTTATCAAATAAGTACTAAAGATCCAGATTACTTTTTCTTTAAATGGAAGCAGTTAACAGAAACTCCTACAAAGGACTTAGGAGCCAAATTTTACCTACAGCTCCCTTAGAGCTGGGCTGGTAAAGGCACCTGTGAACAATTCGTAAGACCAGATCACAGCCCCTGCATCACTGGTGTCTGCAACAGCCCTGTTGCCAAAGAACTTTCTTCTTGTGACTGAAAAGCAAGTAAAAGTTCAGTGAAAAAATGCATATAACTTTTTTTTTCCATTACTGAGTTAACCATAATTTTTATAATTAACAAAACTGAATTTTCCCCGCAAATAGGATTTTTTTTTTTATTTCTGCAGCAATATATATATATTGCACTAACAGCAATTTCTGAAAAATCATCTTCACTGTTGCGTGGTGTGTGCAGAGAATCTGCTTAAGGTACATGGGATTCCCCTTTGCCCCCCGCCAAAGTGTGCACATGCATATGTTATCAGAGCCAGGTTTGGTAACTCTTGCAAATTCTAATTCTGTATACTTGCCTAACTCTAAGCCCATTGTACGTGGCATTAGGCCCCTTCCTTGTCAGAAAGATTACTGTTGTATGTATACTATCTTAAATGGTCTTCTTGTGACCTTGCTCTGTACCCTGAAACAAATGAAGCAGGTTTTCCGTGGACGAGTTTCTTTTTTTTTCGTGTTTTTTTTTCTCTTGATGGGCGTACTGGGAGTGGGGAGGGAGGAAAAAAAATCATCATTACACATGCGGTGCACCAAGGCACACAGACTTCCTTGTGACCGTATTTAAAGAAGCGGGCACAAAGAAATAGTCATTGCAGCTACAATAGGGGAAATCTAGTATGCATTTCCAAGGAATCACATTTTGGGGAGAATTACAGAATAATTACACATATGCTTAGATCATGAGCATTCAATGAAGCGGACAATATTTTGAGGATTTAAGATGTTGGTGTTGTGGTCGTCTCTAAGAAACCAGGATAATTCAGACATTCAAATGCAAAAATGCACCATTTGGAGAGTGTAATGCGGTCTGTTCTGGTCAGTGTTACAAATTCGGAAAGGATTCCCCGGCTGCAGACATTAGCCACTTAATACTTAAATCTGTTTCCAAATGTAAAGCATGCAACAAAAGTCTTTTGCATTAATGAAATGTATCTCAACACCAGTGTACTGACACATTTCATTAACGTGTCACATTAGAGATGTAAAATATAATTACAACAGATATGCCTGTCCTACAGCTTGATAAAACCCAGGGATGAAATATTGTTTAACTAATTATGCAATAAACCTCCATCTCGGTCCCATCATTTCCGAGCTGTGGACTGAGCTAATTTCATGCCAACATACTGAATCTCTCAGCCTTGCAGCTACACTCACTGGTGGCTCAGTCACAGCGATTTGATTTCTGCTGTACAACAAAAATATCAGGCCACGATAATTGTCAGCTGCTAATTAATTGTTAGGAAGGGCCAGCAGAAGCATGCAATTATGTTTTGGATTTCCTTACCAGCATCACAGTATAAAGCATTGTCACTTGGGCTGGCTGTGCTTTTAAGTACAGAGATATGTTATCCCATATAAATTTAAAAAAGTCACATGGTTTAGTCTCGTGTTTCCTAAGAGCAAAGCCACTGATACACTGAGTAAAGCAGAGCACCAGCATCCAACTCTATTTCTTTCGATATTCTACTTTGCTCAAGGCTGTTTCAATACCCTTTAAAACACGAGGCAGGTTCTGCTTCCCTGCATCTGGTCTCTTTATAACTGAGAGCGAAAGAACAGCGTAATCAGAATGCAAACGAGTATTATAGCTTTACTCGCGTGACCCGGGGTATTATACAGCCATCGAGGGAAGAATAAATTTATTATTTTTATTATGGTATCTAAAATACGCTGCAGCCTTTACAAGCCACTGAAACGGCGGCTGGAGCCCGAAAGCTTCTCCTCGGACGAGCGCGCTGCGGTATTTACGGGGCGTGCGGGGGACTGCGCGGAGCTGCTGATTCTGCGGGCATTTACCTCTGGGGAGCACCTGTCTGTGGCAAGCACAGCCCTGGAGCGGGGCACGGCAGCGCTAAAACCCGAGGGGCGATTTCCCGTGGGGAGCGCATCCCGTCCCGCCGCTCCGTCCCGGAGGCAGCAGCGAGGGCGGCTCAAGGTTCGAAAAGGCGGAGCCACCGCGGAGCGCAGCCAAAGCACGAGGGTTTCATCCCTCCGGAGCCTCTGCCCGGGAGATACGGTGCATCTGAGGCAGTTCCGCTGGTTCTTCTGCCTTCCCCCAAATCACAGCACCGACATGAAATAATAAGGGCTTTTCCAGGTAACTAGGGCAGAGTCCCCGCCGTTTATATTGTGGGTCGCTCAGCCCCTCTGGTCCCTTTTGATTGTGGGCTTTAGTTTTTTTCTGTGGCATCGAGGTTTACAGGTTTTCCTTCAGATTAAACTTATGAAACGCATTAAACACAAAACAAAAAAATCCACAGAACTGTCTTATAGTATCAGTCACAGGATTTTAGAATCTGAAGAACCTGCTAAAAATCTCTTATTTGGATCATTCTAGACTGGAATGGTTTTAATACTTTTGAGTGGGCTTTTTATATCTTCCAGTTTCTTGGGAAAAGAAATGAAAATAAACCTCACAAAGCTCTTTAAAGAACAGTGAAAAACAAACCAAACCAACAAAACAACAAAAAAGAGAACCCAAAACTCACACACCTTTGTGTTTCTCAGACACTGCTGATGTGGTTCTGCCTCCCAGGTGATAAAGGGCTGCCCAAGCCACTTGGCAGCAGTGAACCATCTTCTTTGCAACTGTGGAGCTTTGGACTTTTAGCAAGTACAGGGACAATACACAAAAAGAAGAGAAAAGGAAATAAAGAAAACAAAGCTCATGATCAACAACAGGTCTCTGTTGTGTGCAAGAGTAGGGAATTGCCAACGGGTAAACTTTATTTTAAATCCCATTCTTGTTTGAAATTGCTGAAATAAGTAAGGAGGAATAATAATAATAATTGAAAAAATCATCATCCATATGATGATCAGTCCATATGAACTGTGACATTAAAGTGAAGGTCACAAAAACCAAGTGTGTGAATAATATATGTAAAGTAGGCAATTCACCCAGTGTTTTAGCTGCAAAGATTGTAGATGCCCTTAAAAATAATAAACAATTATCTTACTATAGTAGACTGTACTGAAAAACATGGTCTAGTATACACTCAGCCCTTGCTACAAAAAAAGAAATAAATAGAAGAAAATTTACTAAATAAAATAGGTGAAAAGTGAACTTGATAATTAAAGGAAATTGATAAAGGCACAGTTACATCTCTAGAGTTCTGTTATATATCCTGTTCTGTTATATCCCCTAATGCATGGACTAATTTTTCCCAGAAAATTTCCTTTTTTCCCCTCTAAAATGTAAAACCCAAGGACTTTTCTCCTTGTATATATTTTTCATTTGGTTGTGTTTTGCTGGCAGCATCCCTTCACATGCATGTTGATTTAGAACATGACTGTGTTGCTTAAGTGTCTCTATGTGTCAGCTTGTACAGGCAGCTCATAGTACTTATTAACCATAACTCACAGGAGAATTATGAGTTAATTACCTTAAAAAGGATACTTTTAGTCATGTCACACTGTCATCCACAGGTTTTTTATGTACTTTACTACATTACAATGATTTTCTAGCAGCACTGTGCATGGATGTTACCAGAGAGCTGAGAAAGATCAATAAAAATCTTAATTACTGGGCCACTGCATAGTTTAGGGAGACATAGGGTGGGGGTTTTTTAACCTATGTCTTAGCAACTCAAGCTCCCCTGTTTTAGCAATGACTGAACAAACTTTTTATTACCCCCTGTTCACCATCTTTGTGGAGCACATCTCAGGCTGGTTTCATTATCGTTACAGCCCAAAATCCAGCGTGGGATGAATCCCTACCTGCTGCTCTCACTGTAGTGCGAGGACGAGCAAGGGAAAGGTGATGGGTTACTCTCCATTCACACCATACAGTGCCTGGAGCTGTTGTATTCCAACACATTTCATTCTCAAAGGCCAAAACCACAACTACCCCAAGCACTGAGTATACCTCGCAATCCTCTCAAATGTGGTGGATAACAAACACTTATGGCTTTAGAGCAAACATTTACAAGGTACTCCTGGAAGTGTTCCCACCTGTTGATCCTAGACATCTTCCTTTGCCCCCACTACGTCCAATAAGAAGCAATTCCAAGCAAATTCACAAGACAGAAGTAAATCTGGTTATATTAGCCTAAGTGGGAATAGCAAGCACTTAAGTCTGAAGTGATGGTATTAAATCCTTCCTGCAGTACCTGCACACTTTGAAGCAAAAGCTCCACAAGGAGTGGCAGCATGTACAATCATCTGCAAAACCTCACTCTTCCTACTGTGCCTAATACTATTTTGGTGATGTTATTATTAGTATAGCACAAGAGTAGCTGTCTGGGCAGTTTAGGTTCTCCATTAGCATTTTCTTTTGCAGTGTGCTGAAAGATTATGGAAAGGGAAGAAGCAGAACATGAATCAAGGCTCAGCTGTCAGACTAGAGGAATGAATATGGGAGTCTGAGTTAATTACCTTTTCACAGACAGTAAAACTGCTATGCAATTCTGTAGCTCAAGTCTTCCCTCAGAAGACATCTGTTAGGTCCTGCAATGCAGTTGCTTATGCCAGCTTTATGCTATAGTTGCTGCTGACTTGAGTGAAGTTGCTCCTGATGGACACCAGCATAGCGGCATGGGCAGCCAACTCCATTCCTTCCAGCCTCAACTGGAAGTGCTCCATGGGAAGAAATACATGGCTATCCACCAGCAAACAGAGTAGTGGTCTGTGTCTCATACTTGGTGGGTCTATGGGCCTTAGAAAAGCCAGATGCCACTTCTTCCTCTTGCTCAGACCAGCCCATCCTTTTGATCAACACCTAAAAGAATTTCCCTGTTTAATTGTGAAATGATCAACTGAAACATTTCTGCCCAGCATCTTCAGGTGCTTGGTGTTCAACCCATTAAGTTGATGGGATTGTGCAAGTGAGGACTCTTGTGCAGTTACAGCATCAGCTGAAACTTCAAAACAGAATCTTTGCACCTACAGACCCCAGCCTAAACCTGTGTAGAACAAACCAGTGGTTAGCAAAGAAAAAGTGTAACACATTCTAAAAACGATTTATGAGGTCTTAATTCATCTTGACTGTCCTTTGACACAAAAAAAGTCTGGTGGCTTTGGAAAGCATATTTGTATTATCACATCCCCACTGGCAAACAAGGCTCTAAAGGCTGTACTGTGCCTTCTACATTCTCCATATAAACGGACAGAAAAGCCCTCCCAGCCTGGCTCAGTTTACTCAATGTGTCAGCCAGCCAGGATTATATTCACTAAGCACAAACGCAATGCAAGGAACTCCTTCACAGAGCCACAGGGAAGGGCAATGGCAGCTCTGATAGAATCACCATCACCTCTGTGTCAGAGATCGGCAGACAAGAAAACATGTAACTTTGGTTACAAGAAGTCTGAAGGTTTCTACGTTAGCTCAGAAACATCCAGTTAGTTATTTTGGGTTCAGGTCATGGCCCAGGCCATTCATCTCTCCAGCATATAAAATCAACATTTTAAAGTAAAGGATGTCATAATCATCCTAACCCACCTGCCTCTTTGTTAGGATGCTTTTGCAAAAGGTCCATGTAATGTATTGGAAAAAATTGTAACCTGGAAGTATTTTTGCTCTGCCTAGCACTAATCCTATGTTCATTCAAATTGCCTGAAGATAGAGTCATAGAACAGTCTGGGTTGGAAGGCACCTGAGCTCAACCTCCAAGATGAACAAGATCTAGCCTTGCAAATATTTATGTGCCTTCCAAATACTCAAGGCCTTAAACATTGCATTCACATTTAATCCCATATCCTGAACTCTAATAAACCACCACTGAGACGCAAACAGGCAGACACAGGAGAAACCTGTATGACTTCTAGTTTGTTATAAACATGTAACTAATAAACAACCCAAAACATACAATGCAAATTTCCCCACAAAACCATCTTGCTTTGGAACAAAGGATACTGCAATGCCTCGTAATTTGGCTGGCTTTTCACGCTTTCCCTATTCTTCTAGTGAAATCTTAAGCCATGAAATTTCTTTTTTGTTAACGCAAAGACATGCTAATGTCAAGCATTCATGACCATAAGCATGGAAAATTGATGAAATTACAGTGTGTTCAGGAAAATAATACGGTGATGACAGAAAGAATCTCTGCTTGTATCTGCGTCCTGGTGGCAGCTTTTTGAACAGGTGAACATTTTTTCCTCCCTCTGTGCAAAACATCTTTGCATGAATGCATCAAATGGATGCCCAGGGAGAAAGGTCAAAGGGAAATAGTCACACAAATAATTAAGATATGAAGAGACAGTGTATTAGTTCATTTATGCTCTCCACTGTCTTATTCAGTTGAGGTGCACCTTTCAGCTTGGCACAAGATAATATACACAAGGCTCTACAAAAATGGAAAACAGCAGAGGTGGGCTGACTGATGCAAAAAAAACCAGGAAAGGCAGAGTAGCCTTCTTCCAAAGCTTCCCAAAGGTAGCAGGGGACATCTGGAAGCCTCACACCTTGTGGTCCCCATCTTCTTGGCAGTCCTGGTGGGTCCCAGCTTTGGTCCTTATTAGGTATAAATAGGTGTTCTTGCAAAGTTTATAATGTAGTTAAAATTATCAGTAAGAGGTGACAACTGGTCGTTCAGTTGTCAGTCACAAGAGGTGCAGGTTGCCCAGAGACAAGGGGATCAATCAGCAGGACAGGATCAGCCACATTCATTCTGAAAATGCTGGGGACCCTTCACCTACTGATCATGTAATGGGGGGCACGTTGTAGGATTGTCAGTCTGTAACCCCAGAGTGCCTCAGCCCATGGAGAAATGGGAGGGACCTGCCTTTCAGGCAAAGGGGATAAAGAGGCTGCGACCTCTATCAAGCTGAGAAACCTCACTGGGCACCGTCCAATGAACTCTCCCTTTATTCAAATAAAAGTTTTAGTTAGCTCCTCTGTCTCTCGGCTACTTTCGAGGCTCTCAAAACCAGAATTATTTTTCAGAATAGTCCTGCAGCTACAGGAAGGTCTTCACACGCGTTGCTCCCACATAGCAGCCAGGTGAATAAATAAATAAACAAATACACATAGCCCAAAGGTCATACGTAACAGCTCCTTGGGCAATTCTTGAAAGAATCAAGAACTGCTTGAAAAAAAAATTATTCTATTAAGAATTCCATCAGTAAAATTAAAGGATAAAATTAAAACCGGAAAACAGGCAAAAAAAAAAAAAGTTAAATGAGACAAGGCAGCAAACTGGAGAGAATGAATACAGGTGAACACCCTACTGTAAGAGCCTGCCAAGGTCACCTCAGAGCAGGGAGAGCCCTTGGCCAGGTCCCCAGTCCCAGCTCTCCTATGAACAGTTCTTCCCCACATTTGTGGGTACGTGGGTCAATGTGCTCTCCCTGGGCACAGATGCTCCTCTGATAAAGAGCAAAGCCACAAGCTCCGCCACCTTCTGACCTGTTCTCAACACAGGCCAGTGATCCAGAGAACTTGCTCATAACTAGAAATACTACCCCTTCAAGGATGGGGTTGCTTTGCTGGAAAGTTATCCGTCATACTAACTTTTGAACACTTAGGTAGACAGGATCTTCTCCTCCAAGGGTGCCCGGGGAAAACCTGCTGCCTCCCATTTTCTTTGCTAAATGAGTCTTTTTCATTAAGGACACACCCTGGTTTTAAAGGAACAGCTGCAAAGAATCACTGCGACCGTGCTGGAAATGTAAAATCAATTTCATATTAACACAATTTCTTCTAATTCCAGTTAATCAGGACAGGAAATGCCTCCAGCTATTTCTTTGAAATCCTTTGTAGTTGTTTATATGTAATGCTTTCAGTCTTTCATGAATTTCTAGATTTCAGATTTTCTACATGGGTGTCTTTTCCCCAGGCAGACAGAATACTCTCATCTTTCATGTGTCATACCCATGCAGTAGGTACACAAGTGTTTAGGAAGGAGTCAGGCAGTAACAGACTTCTCTCCCAGGCTCTGGAAAGCTCAGCTACTGAAAACACAATCACAGTCAAGCCTGCCACCATTTGTCTTCTCTTTGGGATTTCAAAGCAAGACTTTATGTCACTGAAGCTCAAACCAATATTCTTTAAGGCAAAAATAAATGCACGACTGAAGTTCCCTACGGGTTTAGATGCTGCAGGCTGACATAAACCTAAGATTCAGTTTCGTTTTAAGGCAGCACTTGGTTTGCTGCAAGTTTTCTTCTCGTTCAGTCTGTGTGCAGGGACACTGCAACAAAAGCTTCTATTCCTTGGCCCATCTTTCATCTGCTCTCCAGAATCAGCCACCCGAGTCTGACACATCCCCAGGTTTCCTCGCTGGGGGTATTTGAGTGAACTTCTTATCCAAGCAAACATAGGGCTCATTTTCTGGCAGTTGCCATCATACTACTGCTCTTTTTAAATCATAAAACCTCTTTGTTCTCTTTTTAGTTAAGTCACCTCTTGATGGTTTTCTCCACAGGTCTGAGGACCAGGGCTATTTTCTTAAAGTCTGAAACTTATGTATGTTTAGATGGCTCCAGAAGCAAACACACCTCACATCTTAAGATCTGGCATGAACTGGAGAGAAGCAGCACCACCACTCCAGATCCCAAATCCTATCCAATCTTTGCACTTGGAAAAAGTAGGAGTGAAGCTTTGCCATGTAACACAGCTGTGCGTTACCTCCCCCTGGCATTAAGTAGCTCCACAAAGCACAAGGCAAATGCTGAACAGGGACAAGTCCTGTCCTGCTCTCCCAGCACACAAACTCAAGGCAAGGCAAGCTGCACAAATGCTTCAGGAATTGCAAGTTACGTTTTACATCACCGATTTCTTCCTCAGCATCACTCTTTGTTGTGCTCATGCTCATGTTGCCCTCTCGTGGCTGCTCTCATGAAGAAGCAGGTTCTACCTCAACCCACTTAGGACTGAGCTGTAATTATCGATGTATTCTTGGGAGTTTAAGACTAGCTTTTTATCCCTAAGAGTGATCCGTTATAGCAAGAGTTTTTATTCTGTTAATTCTACCAACATCCTTACGTATTTCATAGAACCATAGAAAGGTTTGGGTTGGAAGGGACCTTAAATATCATCTCGCTCCAACCCCCTTGTGCAGGCAGGGACACTCCATCAGACCGCCTTGCCCGGAGCTCCATCCAGCCTGGCCTTGAACACCTCCAGGGATTGGGCAGCCACAGCTTCTCTGGGCAACCTGTCTTTGTTGCAGAGGTCTCCAGCCTCTCCTGTATCTTTATGCAGCTCCCAAGTCCTCATCACCATCAAGTCCAAAAGTGCAGGAGGGGGCAGGGATGAGCAAGCTCCCTGCCCCAACACCCATGTCCATCTCCCATTCTGTGACCTCCAAACCTTTCCTCTGCTGCCTGGCCCTCTTTCTGAAGTGGGGAGAAGGAGGAAGAAGAGGAAGGGAAATTGAAGGCCATATTAATTGTTGAGGTCATCACAGTCCTCACCAGACACTGTGTCCCCAGTGAAGACCAAGCAGCACCAAAGCACCACTTGCCTGCTGTGCTCGCAGCAAGGAAGGATTTCCTTCCCCACGCCTTGTGCTTCCTGAGCACCTCTCCCTGTCCCATCCCTCATCTGCTTCCTCTCATCCACGTACACAACACTGTCACTCCATTATATAGCACATTAAGCACATTTATATATATTTCATGGGTTTGCTTCACTGCTCTGTCTCACCACGAAAATTTAAAGGCTTCTCTTACTGCTATCAGTGAGTTTCCTTGGATCAAGTCCAAACACTGGAAGGTCCTTTCAACTGCAGTTCCTCTTTGCTGTACAGCTGCGAAGACAGGGAGAGTCCCATCAGACTGGAGACCCTGCAGAAGCCAGAAGAACTTCTGATCTCTAAGGGTACCACCACATGGCAGCCAGGGGCCCCAGGACTTGTCAGGCGTGACTGCCACTGTCCCTTGTCCCAAAAGCCATTCAAGCCCTCAGAGCCCTATAGCTTTCTTTAATGCCCACTGATTTCACCAGCAATTAGCTGGCTTACTAAATACTCCAGAGGTGAGCTTTAATCTCCTGGTAGTTCAGTGATTAAGGTAGAAAGTGTGAATAAGCTCTTATAGTCAGAAAGTGTTGTGAGGAAGAGCACTTAATATACATGAGGCATAGATGTTTTATTCAGGAATAAAATAAACTTGGTTTCAACAACAAAAACCATCAGGATGTAGCGCACAGTTTTGTTTCTGAGGGGTTTTGGTTCTTATTAAAAGCTGTCTAAGTTAATCAGCTTAATTATCAGAAAGACTGATAATTGCTGATTATCAGAAAGACTGATAATTGACAGAGAGCCAGAAAAAAGGAGCAAAAAAACCATAACATTGTCAGAACTAGACAAAAAACCCTCCCCATCTGTCTTGCAACCCAACAATATATTGTACTATTTTTCCCCAATTGTTTCTAGACCAGATACTGTTGTATTTCCCTCTGTAAACAAAAAGAAAGAAAATAAATAAACAGTGTTCACAAATAAGCACAATCCTCCCATGCTGGGTGACACTTACCAAGACAGAAAATGTACATGAAAACAAGCATGAAAACACATTAATTTATATTCCCATGAAAAACTAGCAATAAAGAGAACCTCCATAGAGTTGCTAAAGCAATATTAAAGCTTCTACTTCTTAAGCCACTAGGTAGACATCACTTACAGCTTGATTCCACCATTACTTCAAAGACACAGAAAGTTAAATAATTTATACTTCAAAATTCCCTTTTAATTATTTCTCCCTGTAAGTTTTGTCATTTCTTAGGGCTCTCACTTCTGGAAATGCATGAGACAACATACAACACATGCCTGTGGACAGTAAATGGAGTGAAGTGTCTTTGGTCTAGAAGGGTGAAAGAGGAATTAGAAAGTCTCAGTTCTTCCCACTTTGTGTCAAAGCAGTTGACGATGTTTTTTGGGGAGGGGGTGGCGGGGTGGGAATTAATCTTGTTCATTGACAGGGCATGACATATTCAAATGCTCAAAATCACAAGCCCACGGCTTTATTCAAACTCATTGGGAACTTGTAACAACCACTCCCTAGAAAACAAGCTTTTATTTTTGGTACTGGGCTGTTGCTCTGTGAGCCGAAGGATATTTTTCCTCATGGATTACTAATTAAAACCTGAATTAAATCTACACCAAGAGCAGCAAGTTGGAGGAGAAGCATAATGCAAAACCAAGGGCCACCAGCAGCAGGAAAGCAACCACAACCATGGAGTGAGCTCTTGGGTAGGGTCAAGATGAGATCTCCACCCTAATAAACCATTCAAAGTAGAGACATGGTCTTCCCACTTTTCTTGACCATGAGAAGAAAATTGATGAGTTTTGAGTGAGCATGTGGATGTCTTTAATATCTCATCACATCATCATCATCATGGTAGAATTATTTTCTCCACCCCTGGCAAAACATGTGAAATTTGATCTTACAATCTGCAGCAGCCAGTGGTGGATGAAGCACTGGAGTGTTCATAACCTACATAGGGGCCATCTCTCAAACAATGTGTTTCATTGATCGGCAGTGGAAGAGGGATTTTGTTTCAGAAGCCAAATCCTCCCCCACAAGAGGAAACATTCCTTCCTTACAAGTTCTGGCAAAAGTTACAGCAGAACACTGCGGAGAAACTGGGCAGAGCCTGTAGGTTCATGAAGACTGAGAAACACCTCAAGTTTTTTTGTCCCTCTCTCTAAGTTAAGTCATCTGTGGTTCACAGAACTTTGTAACACTTGCTTTGATTTTGATTTAAAGCTGTCCTCAAACAAACAATTTAAACCCTGTTACGAACAAGCCTTGGAATACAGTAGTCACTCCCTGCAACTCTGCAGCACTTCAGCTGAACTATAGCAAAACCAATTTGTCACAGCAACAGCTGAAATAAGATGTGTCAGCAAGATGAATGTCTTGTTCATCCACACTGCAATGCTGAGCAGGACTGGAGGGAAAAAAATAATCATTCCATTTCCAGCGTGTGTTATGCAAGAAGAAATACTGGTTGTTTCATTTCAGCGAAGATGGATAAATGTCTGTATCTTATCAGTTTCCTTAGAACAATCCTCGGCTAAGTAGGACATAAAACTCCTGAGCCAAGTCAAGTTTATTCATATTCTCAGGACCATTAAATAATATTCAGGCAGATGTTATCCAAACATCCAAAAACCTCTGTTGGGGTGGCTACCTCTTTCTAACATAAGGAGACAAATTGGACTCTCCAAAGTGCTCACTCTGAGTGTATTTTTTGGATTCCATATTTATTTTCCTGCAGTAATTTAGCACCTATTTTAACTGCCAACCACTATCCCTACATAGTCTTACAAACTGCTTGGGACTCAATAACCAAATTGGATTGTTCTCATCCTGCATGGCATGCTTTTAAATTAAAATTTCACACACCATGCTAAAGTAACTATGGCTCTGTAAAAGCAGAATACAGGGGATAGCTTTTACTTATGGGAGTTAACATACACCTCTATTTGTCTCCAGGCATTAGATAAGACCAGAAACAGAGCAGTTTCTGCACCTCTTTTCTCTGTGCACTCAAAACACTCTCATTGAATTTCAGGGGAAAAAAGAAAAAAAAAAAAAAAGAAAAAACCCAACATTTTTGGACCTGTACCAAAACATCTTGTGGCCAAATGTGAGTGAAAGCAAATTTAGCTTGGTTTTAATTTGAAACATTAGGTCTGGTTCTGCAATCCTTAATTTTTCTGTTTACTCTCTGCAACAACCACCCTTTGCTAGCAGCAGTCTTACTGTTTTTTTCTTTACTAAGTAAACATATTCTTTACTAAGTAAACGTATTATTTATGTATTCACCTTCATTATCTCACTCCTTCCCTCAGTCCATCTGTGTTCCTGTCCAGCACAAATCTGCGGCTGGTCCAGGGTACTACTTTCAGCTGAATTTCAAATCATGTTATATTTGAATATGACTGATAATGGAAAGTGGAAAAGGAATACTGAGACAGAACAGAGAAGGCAGAGATGTCCTGTATGACTTTTGCCATGGCTAGGAGAAACCATTGCAACTTCTTGTCCTGGGCTCAGGTGCAAGACAAGCAGAGGAATAGAGGGAGATATCTCCTGTCACCTCTAGATTTGTTATTACTTCTAGATTAATTAACTCTGTAGGATTCTTTCCATCCTCCTCCATGTTCCTTCTGCATTTTTCTCCTTTTCTTTGCAGTTCTTGAATACCCAAACATAAAAAAGTAAATTAATATTACCTTGAACAAGCCACTCAAGTTTCCACACTAGTTCTTAGACCTAATAGATAGACTGACAGATAGATCCATCCCATATAAACATCTGTAAAGAGTCGTGTATTATGAAGCTGTAATTCCATTCTTCTTTCAGCAGGACTAGCATACAAAATCAATACTAAATGCCTTTCTGTTAGCTTTTCCAACTTACAGGTATCACAACTCTCAAGACCTTTTCTCCCTAGCATCTTAATTCTCCATCCTGCATCATGGTTTTAGGAGACCAGATAAGGAGGGCAGCTGCCTTTTAAACCTCACACGCTTCTGTGTTGTAAAAACAGTGCAAACACACATGTGCAGGTTTGTTCTTGCTTTGCCTTTTGAAACTTTTTAAAACCTTTTAAAAGGAGGAAGTTTTGCAAGATTCATGCAGCATACAAAACATCGCAGATCTAGTCCAACCTCTTTGCTTTACAGCTTTGCCAGTTGCACACATTCAATAAAGATCCCATGGCTGATTTCCTTGGACTCACCACCCCCAGTCCCCAAAGCTGGAGAGGACAGGGTGGGAGTGTGCCAGCTTAGATTGTCTCAGTGTTAAAGATCTGGGGGAAGTAATGGGGATCAAAAGGCATTTGCTTTTATTAGCTTTTCTAGCGGTAAATAAAGCCCAAGGGAACTTCACAAGCAAGGAAGATTTCCTTGAAATTCTGAGCTTTACGGATATTCAGGCTCTAAAAATTTCCAAACTCCTCCTCATAATTGGTTTCATTGTATATATGTCCTTAAAAATCATATCCAGTGTTATTTGTCCCAAATAAAAATAAAATTGAAAATTCCAACTTTTTGCCCTTTCTGACAGAAATCATTCCATTTTGACCACCTGATAGGCCCTTGGGGTTAATTAGAAAATCCCCATCAAGAGCTCAGAGGCCAATATCAGCTGTCAAAATCCCACATTCCCCTCTTCCACCTCTTTCAAGTGCAAAACAACCTGTGTCTGAAGATGTGCCAGAGAATAAAAGGGCACACCACAACCACTGTGGGCTCTGACTTAGACCTATTCATGGCCTCACTACTATGAATACAGCAAAATCTCAAATGAAAGTTTTAATCTCCCCACTGCATTCAACCCAAAGAGAAAAGGGCTTCCCTTTTAACAATTTCCCCCCTTAAATCTTTTGTGCTGCCGTGCTCCTGAAAAAGCTGAGGTTTTGCTCAGCCCCAGCGAGGGCTTTTTGCCGTAGAGAGCACTGCACCTCACCCCTTTGTGCTGACATAAAAGTAAAGGTCTGCTCGGACCAAAAGTAACTCACGCAAAAGGCCGTCGGAGGGTCGGAATACAAACTGAACAAGATCAGAGTTAAAAGTGCAGGCATCTGATCTCACCCAGCCTGCCTTCCGTGCTCCCTTCCCTTGTTCCCAAAGGTGCACGGAAATGTGAAGATGAGTGGGGATAAACAAACGTTGAAGGGAAAAAAAATCAGGTGGAACGATGCTGGAAGATGAAGACAGAAGAAGTCCTGTTACACCGTGTCCTCTGCATCTCCACCTCTCTCTCCACAGCAGATGAGCTCTGCAGATCCATACACCACACGAGTGCTGCTGGAAAGTGCAGAATCATTGCTGTCCCAGTGACCACCAGCTGATTTCCTCTCCCTGTAAGCAGAACTCACCGCAAAGTCACTAATAATTTAATTTTTGTACTCGACTTTATGAATGCAGGAAACCAGCAAATGCTGTGATTTCATTAGGTAATTGCTCGGCCAAGTGTGGGCACATTAATGGTATGGGGAGCTGCAGAAAGCCAGAAGGAGCACGCATCCTCAGATGTGCTTCTTTTGGGGTTTTGGGGGAGGTTTTTTTGCTGTTTCACCCCCAAACACACTTTTTACCCCACTTGGCTCACATTTCCTTCCAAGTGCGCCCAGGCTCCGAGAGCACCACCCTACCTCACCCTTTGTGCCCTGCCCAGGACGCCTTCTCTCCTCTTCTAGCGATTATTGTTTTGAGTTTTTTTCCTCCTCACGAGCAGTAACACCTACATTGTGTGGGGAGAGACAGCGAGCATTCAGAGCCCTCGGGAAGCCATTCACTCCGGGGCAGCTGGAGAGGCTCACTGCTTGGCTTGCCCTCTTCACTCTTGGATGAGTTTTGTGCAAAGCTCGGCCTCGGAGTCCTTTCCCTCCCAGATCCAAGCAATTCATGAGAGATGGGGAAAGGAGAGAAAACATCACAGAGTTTTGTGTCTCTTTGCAGTTTGTTCTTTTTGTGTTTGTTTGTAGCTAAATTATGTTACCTGGTTGCCCTGGAAGGATAGAAAAGCACACTTGAGGAGGAAAAAGGAACTTTAATTAATTAATGTGTCCTTGGGCTTTTTCTTTTGTACATAGAATTTAGAAATAGCACCTGATATTCACCCAGCAGTGACTGACACTACTGCTAGAAGGGGGACCACTGGCCAAGCAAGATTAGGAGTGGTTTCATTTAGTCCCACCCCATTTCAGGCACTGGCACACCTCTTCTCAGAGCGTGTTTTTGCAGAGCAGATTTCTGAAAGTCCTAACAGGCTGTTAATGACCTTTTCCCCCTGAGATCTGGGCTGTACTGGCCAGGATCACGTTCCAAAGCAGCACTATGGCCCTTTGCACATTAAAGTCTACAAAAAAAGTTTAAAGAATAACCTCCCTCACAGCTTCACCCATCGTCCTGCCTCCTTTCCACTTTATTTGCTGTTGATGCAGAGCCACTGGATTTTCAATTCCATGTTATCCTCATGCTTTATTTCTAATAGAGATGCACCAAATGCCCCCATTTCCTCGACATTACATGGGCTACCCTTCACTGAATGTTTTAGTGTCCTCTTTAGTGAACCAGGCCAGGTACCAATGGGATAAACAGTGTGGTTTGGTTTTGGTGAGTCAGGCACTAAGATCAATGATTTGGTTTTACTGTTTCATTAGTGATGATGTATAATTTGTTTTTAGGAAAATGCAAAAGTAATGTAAAGAATACAATTACCGGGGTAAGATCAAAATAAACATCAGGGATGAATTTCATTCTTCGACTCACCTTGAGAGACTGTGTTAAGCCATGGAAATTTCACAGCTGTAATCACACTGGAATGAATCCAATAAGACAGGATCATTTAATGCAAGTATCTATCATGGTGCTGCCATTTCCTGCTGATGGCCAAGGCATTGTGCTGCATATTCAATACAATCACATGATTTTACTAGAAAATTAGTTGCCATGTTGTGTTCTATGACAGCAAAGTCTTTTTGGTCTTCCTTTTACCTTTACTAATACTAAGATAATAATAAAATACAGTGAAATAATTATATCTTTAATACTAACGATAAATAATATAAGAACTAATTGCTACAGATAATAATTTTGCCATGTTCCATGGTAACATTTAATCCTAAAAATAAGGGTAACCAAAGGCAGATAGATGCTTCTAGCTGATTTAGAAGGCTATGCAGCCTTGGCCTGGTTGGCACTGGATGGGAACGAGAAATATCACCAATTGAGAGTGACTGTCAAGCATTAAATAAAGCCCAGACCACAGAACTCAACAGTTAAAAAACTCCTTTCATTCTCATTTGCACAGACAAATGAGGGGCACAGGGAAAGAAAGAATAGTCTGGAGGCCTCACTTAGATCGTGGTTTACTGTGTCAGGTGCTGTACAAATATACAGCAAATGGGAGTTTTTAAAAGACAACTGAGTTGCATGCAGGAGCCTGGACTCCCCAGTAGTGTTAAAGGAATAGGCACAGAGCTGCAGGTACTACAGATCAGGTGACCTGTTCCTTGGCAAGGAACTGCACCAGACAGACAAATCAGAAGGTCTTTAAGCCAGGGAGATAGTGTGTTCTGGAAAGTAATATGGTTTTCAGTGTATATTGAGACAGGCCACTCCCCAGGCTTGTGTTAAAGGCGGATCCCTTCCTCCTTTAGTTATTCCTATTGATTCAGCCAACCTTCCAGGCAAAAGAGCCACACTTACTGGTTTAATACCCTGCAACCACACCAAATCAACTGTTTTTAAATTTATTCTGTGAATGACAGCTCTTATGAGTGGGACTTGATATGGCATAAGCCAGTGCAGGAGCTGGCCTCATGCATTTTGTTCCCCTGAGTAACCCACACCCTTGCAAGTAACAATTAGTTTCAGTACAATACACACCTTTAATAGGTGACATAAGTAGTCCTTAATTAAGGTAGATAAAAGTAAGCTACTCAGTTGTATTTTGTGATCCTATTTGTTACACAATTAGAGACCTGCTGATACAGGACAGCAAATGAAAAAATCAAGAGTTGTTAACCTGAATATAAAAAAAAAATTCTCAAGGATAGTGTTTATTCTCAAGGGACTTTTTTAGGTATTGGTTTGACAATGGAGTTGCAAATTAATGAATTTGGGAGTTGTGATGGGTCACTACACCTGCATCAAAATCCAGACCTCAATACAGGTCCTGAGAATCCTAGGAGGGAAGGTATAGTATCAGTGGAGCTGGGTTGTTTGAGAAATGCCCTAGCAAAGGAGCCACTATGGACAAAATTACAACTTTCCTGGCCCTATGGCAGGATTTTAACAGATCTCTTACATTAAAAACCAACCTTTCATCCCGTCAAGAAAAAAAACCCTCACAGGATAACTCTACATGGGCACTTTAACCTGACTTCTGTAAATTACTGAGATCTCAGCAAAAGTCACACACCTGTAAAATTTTATTACAGATTTTACCCAATTTTTTTGGCCCACAGAAAACTTGAATTACTCTACTAACATGATACAAAGATTAGATTCAGCAGTAATCTGTTGCTATGACTTCAGACTCCCATTTATCCACAATTGGAACATCACTGACAAAACCTCCTCTCTGGGTGTGATCAGTACAACACTTGCACTCTTTCCTAATTTCTACATCCTTAGGAGGCAAATGGCACTTTTTTTATTTTGCACATGCAGAATGTCTTAGATAAGATTGTGCCACAGGTATGACACGAACTCCACTCCCTCCAAATAAAGACACTTCAGTGAAATGTCTAAAGCTCTCTGTGACAGCCACAGCGATGAGCACAGCAAAAAACAATAAAGAAAAATTGAGCCATGCCTGGTCTGACGGAGAAGTACCAGGGGATCTGCCTGTTTGCAAAATGTCTCATGTTTCCATGTAAACACTGCTGAGCGAGCCGATGCCCTTGCTTAGGAATGATTTAATTTATATGCCCTCAGAATGAGGTCATATCAATATCATGCATGATCTCTATCAGCTTTACAGATGCCTTAACATGAGAACATTCAAGCTCTTGGAAAGCTATTCATACTTGGCAGATTGATATAGTAACTGACAATTCACTGCCATCCAAGTGTATCTGAGAACACAAAGCTCACATAAATATTGTTGAGCATATCCCATTGTCACTTATTTACTTCTGCCGTTCAACTTTCTACAGCTCTGAGAGGAAGATCATTTCTCTCCGTGTCATATGTCTGACTCACCCAGCAGGCACGAACAGCTCCTTGTTTCCTTTTTGCCAGTAATGAGCTGTGCTAGAAATGTCAAACACAGGTTTGTTCAACCCCGATCAACAATGTGAAACATAAGAGTATGGGTGGACAGAGACCGGTAAAGAAGCCTGGCTACAAGCTTGGCTCTGTAGCCACTGCTGAAACAGCTTATAATGGTGTTTCTACATTCAAAAAGCTCCAGGAGGAATGCATAAAAAGAATAATAAAGGGTGACAAATACAGAAAAATAAGTGTGCAGGACTCATCACTTCCAAACTTAGCCTGGACCAAATATTTCTGACTGATCAGTCTGATTGAAGGTCAGATAGACCCCATTCTAACACTGGAGAGGGATTCTTTCTTTAAATTTCCTGACATGCATCTCTCTCACACCCTAATTTAACCTGAAAAGAGTAATCAAATTATATAAATAAATAAATAAATTCTTTGCTGGACTAATTCCTTTAATTCAACCATAAATCCCTATTTTAAAAAAATTGCTTTTTTACCTTGATGAACTTCCAATTGAGTTAATGAATGAAACCTGTTCACAAAGAAGCCAAATGAGTGGCAGAATGGTCCCAAGTGAAACCATAGACTCATGTGGTCTAAACAGACAGGACAGCAACTCTACCTTGGAGCACTGCAAGCTGCCAGGCAGAGCTCAGCCTCTTGGACTAGCAGCACCCTCTCAACATAACCTTCAACTTCAGTTGTGCAACCTGGACAGACTGGTTTATTTTAAGCTCGTGAAACAACTTTGACACATCAGCAGTGTCCATCCAACTGCTATTTTTCATCCTTACTGTCACATGTACTGTATTTCACAATTTTGACATGACAGACACCAAAAAAAAAAGATGCCTTTTTTCTCTTTTGCTATTACCCCTTAATATAATGGGAGTTACTGGAAGAAAAATCAGTGAATATCTGAATTGCAAAAATTATATGCCAAGTACCAAAGGTACAGTGGAGAGACAAGAAATCCAAAGACAAAGCTTTCCTTTAAGCTGTAAGCATAAGTAATGTAATGTGTATTTCTCATAAAGTACGGAAAAAAGTAGATCAATGACTTGATTGTCAAAAAAGCTTCTTGATGTTGGTACTATGAACATTATAGCCAGACCTGATGGAAGGAAATAAGAGAGGCTCTGTGAAGTTTATCCATTTACATCATTTTATGCTGCAGATAGGACCATGAAAAGAATCCAGGAGACTTGGTGCCCTGTACTGTCTTTGCTACATGAGGTATCTCTTCAAGGTAAATAGAAGACTTGAATTTCTCTTAATTACTCACGGCTCACTCAAAGGGGTACATTATCCAGGTCGCTCAGACAAGCACAGAGGCTCCATTTCATTTGCCTTCAATTTCCCCCAGATTAAACTATCAGACCCACATCAATCACTGGGTGTAAAGGACATGGAGTAATTGGACTAGAAGGTTGTCAACACACTGAGAGCTTCTGTTCAGAAAACAGATGTCTTGGCTTTTTCTTGGTCTTGTTTATTCTTCATAAATACCAGAGCAAGACAGCAGAGTCACTATTATCTCGTAACAACGTTCTGTTAATCAGGCATGTCATTTGTTTGTATGGCCCAACCTTCTGCAGATCCCAGACATTCCCCTTCCACAAGAATTAACTACAAAAATACTGCAGCGTAGCTGCTTTATGACCATGGCTAGGATCAATTTGTTTTGTGCTTTCAAACACTGATCTTGCAGCAGCAAACATACAGACACTGTAGCAGGGGTTTTTTTACATAAATAAGAGGTTTTGACCACCATCTTTCCTTTATCAATGGCAGTTTGTAAGATTTTTTTCCTAACTCCCAGTTTAGTAAAAAGAACAGCATTCAGCTAAGGAACAGCACGTCCTTCCCAAATGGCTCTGTAAAGCAATCAACAGGGTGAAAACCAGGTTAAAATAATAATTGCACCAGAAGCATAGTATTGGTGGGCTAAACTAAGGGAAAAAAAGAGAAAAAAAAAAGGCAAAACAAAATCAAGAGTTAAAAGCAGTAACCTAAGAATATAAGAATTAAGTATGAAGTTATACATTCAGCCTGAACTCACATCATGACATAGAGGACCCATGGGCTCATGCAGCCAGGACCAAGGAGGGGATGAGGCAGGAGGAACCAGACTTCCCCATCCAGAAAAATCCAGCTCCAAAGTGGCTGCAGAGCCCTCATGGGAAATGTCCGTGTAATCCAGAGCAACATCACTGGTATTGAGGAAGCCTCAGCACAAATCTGCCCTGAACTGTGCCTGCCCAAAACATCCCCAAATATTAAAGTTCAGAGAGCACTGGAAATGCTCTTATGAAATCCTGTTTTCCCTGTGTGAACACACTTCCCGATGATCTACAAATTAAAATATTCCTGGCTAGAACACAAGCAATTTTTACAGTGTCACTTGCTTAAGTTTAACTATAAGCCATAACATCAGTTTGATTCTTCCCAAGTGTCTGGGCCCAGAGGTTTCATCAGGAATAGCCACTTGGAGCTCCCTCAGCCCTTGGCTGAAGGGGGTAGGTGGTGGCACAGGTCCTATCCCCTCTGTCTGAGGTTCAAATCGCAGGAGCAACTGAACCCAGAGTGGAAACCGTGGTAGTCTGCACTGGGGGCAGGTTCACTACAAAACCCCGATGCTTTTAAGCTTAGTGGATACCTTTAAACTCAAGTGAATGCAAGAAACAGCCCAACTTTTCTGTGAATATTCAACTAACTCTAGTGAATACAGGCCTGGAGGTTGCCCCTCACTCTTCATATGCTCACTGCTCTGCTCCAGCTGCATCCTGACATCCTTGCTGGAAGTTTTATGTTTTCCTTTAATTAGGGCATGTTTTTTTCTTACTGGGAAAATGTCTACAGACTTCAACGAGAGCAGGATTTGGACTATTCTTTGAAGCTTCTCGCTGCTGTGTTTTATGAATTTTACACGGTTCTGTCCACTCAATGGACCCAAACATGATGCAAAACGCAGTCTCAGTATTCACGTTGCAAACATAAGATCCTTTGCCAAACAGTCAAACACTACAGATGTGTGGATAGTGAAGGAAAGAAAAATCAAAGACAAACACTATAATTTTATACAGGCAATGGAGGTGCACAGTATTTCACCTCAAAATTTAGGCAAAACCAGGATGTGATAGAAAAACATTTGTGTGACTGCGCATGTGTGGATGCACCAGGTGTCATCCCTAAAAGTGAAATATTAGAGAGACTTGTTAGGAGAGGAAGGGAAAATAAGCCTTTTTTCTTCTTTGAGCCTCTGCTTGGTGTCAGCACCGAGACCCACTGGGTGTCCCCCCTCAGCACACTGTTAAGAAGCCTGTGGCCAGCAGAGCTGTGATCTTTCATTCCCCTCTGTCACATGCTAACCAGGCTTACACACAAATAGCACTTAGATCTCAAGTGCAGTTGTCTCTCCTAGTTCTTTATCTCCCCACACAGCTTCGTTGCAATACCACATTTACTCCACCTACACAGGATGCCGTTTTATTTAGGCTTAATTTTTAATAAATATCAGAAATTATAAAGGATGCCATTGTTCTAATTAGTGAAAGCAACACCAAGTAAAAGAATGCAAGTGTGGCTGGACATCAGGACGCACTTTTCTCTCAGGAGCGTGTCAGACTCCCTGGTGAACAAGTTTAGCCTTCAGTTCTGCACATCAGGCTGGAGGGAAAAAGAACTGGCTTGAGGAGCCCTATAGAGGTGCTTTTGCTTCCCTGACTTCTCACACAATATTCTTTCGAATGAATTTAAGGCTTTTCTTGTCCAAATCCCCGCAAAAGTAACCACACTGCAGTTTTTCTACTATTATGCAAACAGATTAATCAGCCAACGCTCCAGTGAGAATTAATTTATATTTGAATCAAATGAGGCCTTAGATTCTTTATAACCCAACCTCCGGGCCAAGGCCCGGGCTAGGTAGCAACCTCATATTATTCATTTGACGAAATGTGAACTGACATAAATACCATGGCTAACTTTCAATCCGATTACCCCGTTACCTCCCATCAATGCTCTCCCAGCCATCAGCCTCCAGCGTCCCTCCTTTCACCAGCGCAGCCAACAAGTGACAACTCCTCCCTGATAAACAAGCACCCACGCTGCCACCTCGGACCCCCACTCTTAACCCATCATTCCTGCTCAATGGCCCTTATTCAACAAGGTACTTTATTTTGTTTGTAGGAACTGGGGGGACTAAACAACACAAAAATGCTGTTTTGCTGGGGCTGCGATTCAAAGCTGCCCTTTCAGAGCTGCTGAGCACTAGAGGCACGAACAATAAACATCCAAAAAAAGTATAGGAGCATCGCGTCCGCCCATACATAGATACTTATACACACATGCACACATTTGGTTCAATACACTCGCTGACGTCTGTTATCTTTCATACTCTCCTTAACCTTTAAAAAAAAAATTAAAACAATGTTTGGGGCTACTATGTCCAAAGGTCAATGTAAAGTGAACCCACATTTTACACAGCACCCTTGTACTAAACTCGTGTTGACAACCACTAAATTCTTTCTATTGCCTTGCACAGGAACTTGTTTTTTTAAAAGGCTTCCCCCCCACCACCTCCCTTTAAAACTGTAAGCATTTAAAAAGCTTGGCTAAACAATCCACCAGGTGTGAGAAAAGCCTTTTCTGTGCAAGCAGCTCTGTGTCAGGAAACCTACACTTTGTAATTAGATTAGCATGCAAGGACTGAATAGCTCTGATCAAAACATCCCCCCTCCATATATTGTTTATAGTGCATAACTGATAACTAAGCTTCTCTAGTCATGGTTAAAATCTACTTAAAAACAGGAGTCCTATGCACTCTGGAATTTAAATGAAGAGGACAAGAAAACAAAGTGCACATTCTTAAAAAGCTATACGTAATTACTTGGCTTTCTTGCTTAAACAAAGCTTGATTTGAAAATATGTCATAAAACAAACCCTATGATTTAATGGCAGTTCCTCAGGAAACCACCACTTAAAACACAGCTAAGCTGGAGAGTTAGAGATGTATTTTTTTGCCTTAAAAGCTCACTCCACGGTGAATAGGCTGGGGAAGAGAAGGAAGAGAGTCCTCTTGGCCACATGGCCCCAGCACCAGGGGACATTCCAGACCCTGTCAGGAGAGCTGAAAACTCCCCAGCCCAGGAGGATGACTTGAGTTGTCCGTCTTTGTGGATTTTTCCCATGTGGCCAGACAATCTAGTTGTGTACTGGAGTCAGCTTCCCAGTGCAAGGAGCAAATTCGAAATGTACTGACTTCCTAAAAGAGGGGGGAAAAGGAGTTGCAGTGTGTTAGAGCACATCATCTCTATCTGATCCTTCAAGGGAAAGGTTTACATTCTCCTAGATATGATGCTAAATGGAAAGTGAGCCAAGGTAAAGGTTGTCTCTAAGCCTTTCATTCAACACTTACATATTTTTCTCGGAAGTAGTGAGACAGTCCTGTTCACAGTTCTGTTTCATCTGCCCAGACTGCGAATAACCCAGTTTTGAGTACTGGACACAGCCAGTCCAGGCTGGTGCCAGTCCCCTTTTGTACTGCGGGGTCTGAAACCAGATGAAAATCCTTGTATGAATCAACTATTCCAAAGAAAGATACCTGGTTACTGGGCACTTTGCCCAGGTCAGCACACCTCATAAATCCCATTGTTATTTCATCCTTCTCAAAACAGTCTTTTAAATATTAGGGCTGGAGCATCAGAACTGAGCTCAAAAAGCCTTCTCTTTGGCTAAAGGACACTGTGGAAATAGCAGAAGATAACAAGAGGATATCCTCCACTTTTCTTCTCACAGATCTGGAGTCACTTACCACACCACTTTTCCATGTTGTCCTGCCCATTCCTGCTTTTGCTATGAACACAGCATCAGGGGAAAGGCCCAGACATGAACTGCCCCAGCACCGAAGTCCAGCCTCACTGCTTGAACTGCCTCTTGAGAGAGGCTCTGACCCCAGCCAGCAGTTTAGTCCTGTCTCTACACACTGCCCCCTGTTGATTTATTTTTCTGTATGAGCAGCAAACATTCACCAAAAAGGGAAGATAGACACCTTTTTGGTGAGCTACCATTAGCTAAAATTTAGTAAAGGTTAATAGGTGAGGGAACAAACTTCCATTTAGGACCTAAGTCAGAAATATTTTAAAGACTCTAGAGAAAGGCCCCTTATCCCAGGACACCCAAGAATCGGGAGGATGCAAATGTAGCTTAAAGCTAAATTAACTTCCTCTGTCCTGACCTTTCTGGGTCTCATGAGACACAGCCAGTGTATGGCTCCTCTGCCAGGACAACCTTACCAGATTTCATCAAGTCAAACTTTAAATATGCCAAATCCCATCCAATGCCCCTAAAGATCTTTCCAGAGATACAGAATTCAATACTTTCCACACTCTCACGTTTTTCATGGAAAAGTTGAGAGGGAAAAAAAAAAAACGACAAAATTCATGACATGATGAGAGCCAGAAATGTGAATGCAACTACTAAAACATGTTTTTCATTAAGTAGTTATTATTGCTACAGTTGTGACAAGAAACCTGAGAAAACCTGTTTCGTCTTATGAAGATCCCATTCAAACATCCGGGCTGTCTAATTCTAAACTTCAGTTGTCTTTGATATTTCCTCCTGCAGTATCAAAACACTCCTGACAAAGTCCTGAAAAGAGACAAGTACATTCAAATTCTTCTAGGGCTTAACCCCACCGCATTGAAATTACCATGAGTTTTGCCCCTGACTTCAGCCCTGACAGAACGAGCAACATTCTCGGGCCAAAGACATGGGGAAAAGCTTTTCTACAACTTTCTTTATATGCTCACACTCTCCTTAGTCCCAAAGATTTCCATGTGCTTTCAGAAAGCTGGAGGCATAAACGGGCCACATGTTTCACCGTGTATCTATCCAATCTCATGACTGCTGGAAAACAGTAGGGCATTTTTTTTTAATGTTTGTTGGGAAGAAACACAATTCTCTGAGAAAGGACATACTTTCTACAGGTAGGAGAGCTCCCAGGAGAAAGGCCTGGGCCATCTCAAGAAAGATTCACAAGGTCAAGGACCATCTCAGTTTTTGCAGATGATAAAATGGAAGAACCCTTCACCTTTGACCATCATGAATTTGCACTGCTTGCAAAGCATAGCCCAGAAGAAGGGTGGTCGTCTTCTAGTTTCCATAATGATCCAAGTGTTTCTGGAAGAGAGCACTTTGTCAAGAGTGGAGACCAGTGGAAAATCTATGGGCTCTGCAGGGAGCCAGTCATCCTGAATTCAGAGACCTTCACTTGAGAATCCTGAAGAGATGTCCATGATGCCTAACGTTATGGAGCTGTTAATTCCTCAGGCATTATTTCTCCTTGGTTATCTCTACCTGAAGCACCTCACTTGATAAAAGCAACCCCAAGGGACTACACAAATACAGCAACTTCCTTTCATTTCTCTTTCTGTTTTGCACGAAGTAACTGAGGGTGGAGCACGTGGACCATGTGGAGCAGCGATTGCTCACTCAGCCCTCAGTGGTTCTATGAGGGCAAACCACGAGGGACAAAGTTTGTCATTCTTCTTCTGTCAGAGCTCCAGAAATCAAACACACTCCATATCAACATCTACAAGAATAGCTCATTATTTCTGGAAACCAAGCATTCTGTCTTTAGTGAAGAGGCCCACACGTACAGTCTCATCCCCTATGGATGCAGTACAGTTTGCCAGCAACCTATAGACGTGAACATAGCTGTGGTTAGGGCATGGTCTGTAACAGAACCACTTAACTGCAAATCCATTGCCTTAATGGACAAGGTCACAGATGTAATACTTACAGGGAGAAATCATTAAATGCTCAGGGAATTTATTGATCAAAAGCCCCCAGAACTCACAATTTATTTTTTTAAGATATTCCTCCATTTCTATTCTAAAAGCATTGCAGTATCCCAGCGAGGAAATTTTGCACTTTCGTTTGCAAAAGAACACAGTATTTGAGTTTCCCTTCCTTCCTTCCTTACGATGTCTTTGGGTCCCATCAAAAGATGTACAGGTTAATCCCTGTCGAAGGACCTTTCAGCACCTTCACACAGGACTCAGAGAGAAAACCACTCTCCCCACAACAGCTGTTCTCCCCACTGGATCACAACATCTGAAGGTATTTTCATGTAGAAGGAGCAAAGTGACCTTCCCAGCCCATCACCATCTTTCTGGCTACCAGCACATAGGTTGGGGAAGGCTTTCCACTGAGAAAAGTGTTTTCAAGCACCTGGGCTCTCATCAGCATCTTTCATTTCAGTCTTCCTCTGAAACTTTCACAGAGTGACTTAAGCCCAAAGGAAGTGCAGTATCAATTGGCTGGCAGGGAAAAAGTCAAGGGATTGAGGGCTAGTGGTCTTGTCATTTTAAGAAAAGGTGTACAAACAAGAGAAGGTCCTGCGTTTGCCCTACAGGGTAGTTAAATACTAATTCTGTTCCTTCTCTGAGACATGGAGGTCCCTACGTGAGGCTCCAGCAGGAACAGGAGTGGAGAGCAGCCTTTAAACTACCAGATCCACTCTTGTGGAAGGCATCAAGGAAGTGTGTGGGCTCAAGTTTAAGGCGACAGAAAATCCTCAGATTTGCTGAAATCCACTCCAGAACACATTCATTCTCCTACTGAATTGCTCTGAGTCCTGTCCTCCAAAGAAACTTGCCCTTCCTGCCATAGCCTGGAAAATGAGGAACAGAACTAGGTCTTAATGAGCGAAAAAGTAGTGGGATCCTCAAGTCCCAGCACTTAATGTTGCCTGCTGCCTAGAGATTTCAGTGAATCAGTGAGCAGAGAAACTTGACCCTGTCATAAGCAAAGGATCGCAACTTTAATTTGCAGTACAGAGGTAGTAGCACCAGATTTGAAAGACAAAACGATTTTTAATTCTTCTGATCTACTTGAGCACCATGAGAGAAATATATTTTTGAGAAGGTAAACAGGAAAGGATTGTGTTCCCTCATCTGTGCTTTTCATCTGCACACTCTAACTTGGAAACTCTTGGGGCAGAGACCACAACTGAAAAAAGCAGCATCTGAAAATCCAAACAGCCACTGCCCAATTCCCAGCAAGTTTCCACTGTGCCAAATAATAATGAAATTAAGGCAGCAAATAAGCCACCATATTGCATTTTGCAAATCCTAGCTCTCCAAATATGCCTATCTTAGCTCATAAAAGGAGTTGTTTTTAGGGATGTTGTGTGGTTGTTTGTTTATTAGACAGAAAGAAGAGAGGAGAAGAAAGAAGAGGGATTGTTCCGCCCCAGATTATTTTTTTAAACAAAGGTAGAGGTTGGGGAAAGGATAAAAGGATGAAATGGACAAAAATAATCAAATATGGAAGAAAGGATGCAAATTAAACAGGCTTGGAAGGAGTAAAGCACAGGCAAGACACAGAGACTAAACTAAAGTTAATTACTTTTGACATGATCAGATCATCTGGTTGCATTTCAGGCTGCGTGCACTCTGGGCTGGCCAGCATGAATGGCGGGGGAAAAGAAAGTAACTCTCCCCTCTAGGTCCCTTTGCCAAGTCTGGGCTGCGCGCTCTGTCCGAGATCCCTCTTTCTTTGCGCAGAGAGAGAGGGGGAGAGGAGAGAGAAACACAGTTAACCACCTGTCAGGGCTGAGGACACAATAAGGCAGCCCCCAAAGGAGCTTTTCATGCATGCGTAATATATTTGTTCAGCTATTCACTTAATGAAGCTGATAAATGTGATGCGAAACAATAGTCAAGTTAATCTATTTAGTAAAATGTTTTGAGACTCTCAGGCGATGTTAAGGAGGGTAGTGTGCTCGGGGACATTTTCATTTCAATACGCTCATCTCTCCCCTCTTAGGGGGGTTTCAAGCAACCTATGTGAATATAATTTCTTATAAATGTGTCTTTAATGGGTTTAATTCACCCTTGCCAGCTGTTTTTTTAGCTATTTTGTAAGAGCAAAACAAACGTGCCAGGCTTGGAAAGCTAGTTAAAATTAGTTTCGGTCACTGGGGCCAAGCTATATTTCCTGCAAACCATCTGCTTGATTGGCACAATAGAAGGATTTTCAAGAAAAGGGGGGATCTAGAAGAGCTTTGAACGAACCAACAGTTACTGTTCCTTGTGCTTGAATTCTAAAGGTGAAGACTTAGGTGTCTTAATACAGCCTCGCCCCCGCAGCCTCCATTCAAGCTGCCGGCGTGGTCGATGAGCAGCGTTAGGGAGCTGGGACACACCAATCATCCCTCCGTCCCGCCGCCCCTTCCCGGCGGAAAAAAAAATAAAGGTAAAAAATAAGAAAGAAAACAGCCCAAAACACGCGCACACGCGATTCCACGGCAGCTTTGGGGCAGGGGAACCCGCGGGACTCGGGGCAGGGCAGCCGGTGCGGGGTGCGGAGCGGGGCTCGGCTGGTCCCTGGGGGAGCGGGTCCCGGCT